>NQII01000817.1:46265-217412 GCA_002778355.1 Clitarchus hookeri | reverse complement strand
CCGTAAAAGCGCATGTGTGAGGTTTCGAAACCAGATGTAAATGCATTTCACATCATTGATGAAACCATAGGCTAGATGTGATACAGACCGATGTTCGTCTTCTGCGCGTCACCAAGACTGACTCGCCAATCGCGCCGACCTCCTGTCGCGCAGTAGGTTGGTACGCCGCCGGTCTGCGGTGCGGGAGGTTCTGGGTTCGAATCCTAGGTAAGCCAGGGATGTCAGTTTAAGTTAGGCCATAAAGTTAATTTGTAAACCGTCTCCTTATAAGCCTTGAGGCATAAAACAATACAATACTTTCCCATCGCCAGTTCTACTGTACATAGCCAACAGTGATGAACGTGTTTTTTATGTTTGAATTTTCAACGCGCACTTTCCTTTGTATCAATGAAATACTTTGATTTACTTGAATATATTCTAGTTGCGTATTGTAGCGGTTAGCCTGCTCGCCTCCCACCATGGCGAACCGGTTTAGATTCCCGGCGGAGTCACTCCCAGATTTTCGCATGTGGGAATCGTGCCGGACGATGCCGCTGGTCGGCGGGTTTTCTTGGGGATCTCCCGTTACCCCCCGCCCTTTCATTCGCGGCACCGTTCCATACTTATCTCGTTTCACCCTCATTGGCTCTCAAGATCCCGATGTTGAAATCCGCCCACATCGCTCCACTCCAATCTAGTTGCATTGAAACCGAGTTAGAGAAACAGTGGAAACATCATAAAGCACTTATTTCATAAACAGTGTTATAGCCTCAAATCCTGCCCACGTTGCTTATGATATTGCTACTAGCGGAAAAGCAGTTCAATGTCTGAACACGGAGATTGGCTACTGCGCAACTCCCATGCGCACACTACCCGATACTCCCTCGACGGATGAAACACGTGAATGTGACATTTGTCTTGGCGGTTATAGAGTCAACGTTGGGGACGTCCAAAGAATAGGAAAACTGCACGTTCATGATGAAAGTTCGTCGAGTGTGGTGTACGGGGCATGCCACGCTCATTCCCGAGCCGACGGGAAAAGTGGGAGGAGTACGTAAAAACATGTAATTTAGTCTGCTGGTACATAAAAAAAAGCTAGTTTTGTTCATACACATCGTCAAACTGTGGTTTTGGCCGCTGGAACCATCTTGAGAGGAGATGACGTCAGAAGTACGTGCCGCGAATGTCTGGGGAGGAAAATAGGTCGCCACTGAAGACAGCTCCTTCATCATATCGCTCACATCTCAGTGCTGAGAGAGAGAGAGAGAGAGAGAGAGAGAGAGAGAGAGAGAGAGAGAGCAGACTGCTGCGACGCAACAAAAACAGCGAGAAGCTCCAACGTCTCGACGAAGCGGAAAGTTCGCTATAGTCTGTCTCTCGAACTAGTTCACTTTTTTTTTCTGACATTTCTGAAGGCAGTCGTGTTTACGGCTGTTTACTTGGATACAGCGGTGTCCCCCTTCACCGCAGATGTTTACATAAACACACTTAGCTGACTGTCAACCTGCTCAGTATGTCAACAGAAAATGTTTCGCCATAGGAATAACTGTACACAAGTCTACTTCAGAACTGCCCAAAAAAAAGTGAATATATTCGCGAGACAGGCTATATTAGGAGCGTGTAAGCACGTTCGCCAACACAGTCAGTGGCGTGGCCAGAAATTTGTCAAGGGGGAAGTCACACTGTAGAAAAGAACTAGGAAAATAAATTACTTCGCAATATAATAAAACGCATTATAAGCCAAGCCAATTGCGTATTTATATCATTTTCTTATTAATAACTTAAATACTAATTAATGTTAACCTTAGAGTGGGTAGGAGTTGTTTTTATTTATTTCGCATACCGTATATTCTAAGTGATTTGGTGATGCTCGAGGATATGGAACAAGTAAAACGGTACATTTTACAGACACAACAGCCATGCACAATACAGCGAGCAGAACAAGAACATGAGGTGAGCCTACATTTAGAAAGTTCACAATCTGAATACAACAAGATGTGATACAAACGTAATATGCTCCCAGAGTTAGGTCTATGTAGGAGCAATGACAAGGAAAGCCAGCAACGTCGGTCATGATTGCCTGCTTATGGGCGCCAACCGAACCCTCAGTCCGCCTCCCCAACTCCACTCGGTTACGTCCCTGAATGCAGCCATGTGTGTTTGCACGAGGTTTCTACTGGCTTACTTGCGAATGCCAAGGCTTGTAGGCTGTTCACAGTGAATGAGTGAGCGAAGAGATTTGGGCAGCTCTTAACATTGAGAGCCAATGATGGTGAAGCGAGGTGAGTATGGAGCGGTGCCGGAATGAAGGTCCGCCAACCAACGGCATCGTCCGGCACGATTCCCACATGCGAAAACCCGGAGTGACCCGACCGGGGATTCAACCCGGTTTGCCTTGGTGAGAGGCGAGCAGGCTAACCGCTCAGCCACAATTAAGGTAAGAGAAAGCAGGCCAGCCATTACAGAAATAGCTAGAGGAGGGGAGGGGGGGAATTGCCCGGTAACGAACTTAAGATAATACACTTCATGCCACGAACAGTGCTACATATTTATATTTCCGAATCGAAGCAATATTCCGAGGTAAAAAAAACCCTAGTATTTTAAGTTGTATTTTATCTTGAACCTTCAGAGGAAACGTGTATGATCACACACCGAAAACCTGACCGTCGCCTATGCACTAACATATATTTATACGAATGTATAATATGCTTAAGGCATTTTTTTTATATTCGTGTATAATATGCTTATATATTTATATTTCCATTAAATATTCATATACTATACAATACGCATATAGGCATAACAAATATGCGTTGGTGTCGGTATCTGCGGTTTTTTATATTTTCCCCGGAGCCCTTACCGGTGCGAACAGAGTATACAGCCGTATTTTCTCTCTGAATTAAACGGGTAAAATTCTTCCTATGGACGACCGCTCCTCCATTCCGAGTGATGAGCTGACTGATTCTCGCCCGCCAAATTCCCAGAACCTCGATATCTTCCACTGGAAAACTGGTGGGTTCAACTGAGTTTCCTACAGCTGACTCGAGAAAATTAAAATTTTTTTCACACTTCAGTTACTTTTCGTCAGTGATCTGCATTGATTAACATTAGTGTTTAACGATTTTTTTTAAAGTACGAAAATATCGCACCAGTACATTTTTTTTTCAGGGTACACCGTGTGTTTTGAGTTGAGAGAAAGAGAGCTTAGCAGCTGAAATGGGTGACGACGTTTAGGTCGGCGTAGAATGTCGAGTGTCTCCCGAGATAATCTGCCGGACATCGCAAAGTCCATCACGGGCGATACTGTTGGCAATGTAATCGATCACGTTCCCCACAGGCGCGAGAATACAGGTGCGACCCCTGCCGGGGAACGAACGTAGCTCGCCTTGATGGGAGGCGTGCGCTCTGGTAGCTGTGCAACTGCTGTCGAGAGGATGGTGTGAAGTATTGAGCGCGTGCGGTCCTGTCGGTGCCAGACAATCATTATAGTAGGCTGCTTGATCTCCACCGCCACGTCTCCTGGTTCTCTGGGATGTGATTATCGCAGTGTTCACAGATCAGTTTGTAAATGTTTGTGCATCTGGAATAGGGCTTGCATTTATTGCTGCCGTTATGTTAACGGAATACAGAATTACTTTATCTCTGGTGAAGGACTGAGGTGCGATGTTGAGAACTTTTACTGAAATATGCAAGGAATTGCATATACCAAATAAATCTTTGTGCTCAATATAGTGATTTTTTAAAATTTAATGCACCTTTGTTTGCATTACGTGTTGCAATTTTTTTGTGTTTTTCGTTCTCGAAACGTGGCTGGCTCGTGATTCTGAAAGCCCTAGGCTGCGGATTCGCTGTGAGAGAAAATGGCGCATCCCCCTTCCTCCTACAATGAACACTCACAAATATGTTTTACTCGTACTGTAATAGATTCTCTTAAAATAGTAGCGTGAGTTTACATTTTCTAGCTGATGTGCAAGCTAAAATAATAATAAATGTAAATCTTATACTGTTTTGAGACGGAGCGAGTTGCTAGGGCCAGCGGGAACAAGTGAGGACTCTACCAAGAAACCATCCCGGCATTCACCTGGAGTGATTTTTGAAATGGAAATTCGGGTCGAACGAGTTGAGTATCGAACCCGGATCTCCTTGGACATGGGGTTTTCCTGGTGTTGACTTGTGCTTGCAGATATATGTATTTATTATCCTATGAAGTTGGCTTGGGTGAGAAACAAAACACGTTTTTCTGGAGCGACAAGCCTCCCCCCGGCGTTCAGTGCGTGAGGGCAAAGTTCAATTCAACATGGCTGGCCGTGTGCGCGAGCTCACATTACGACTGCACGTGCCTCTCGTTTACTTCTGTAATGGCACTCGTGGCCAGTTTTTTAATGCGTCTATTAGTCTAGCCAGTAAGTGGGATATTTCGGGCTCTGTGTGTGTGTAGGCGTGAGTGTGTTTGACGTATGAGCAAGTGGAGAATGATCGTCGTCCCCCCTTATTGCTTTGTTTCACAGCATCACAAAGTATCTTTGGTTTCGCCGGAATTAATACAAAATTTCACATTTGATTTTTTTTTGCACGAAAAAAAAAACTAAGGTGGAGTTTGGGCCAGAATTTATTTACAAAAAAATTATACATATAATTAATTTTTTATATTCGAAAGGGATTAATGTAACTCTAAAATTGCATGGTCTCCGTAATGCACTGGCTGCAATATGCTGTATAATTTTTTTTTTTCGCAATTGTGAAGTCTTTCCTTATATGTCTCGACGAGGTTGAAGAGTGGTGAATGAGCTGTATGCGCGTGTCTTTGCTGGATTTCGTATTGTGGTATAAATCTGCATCTCGGGAATAAGACTACGTGTTAGTTAGCGTAATTCATCAAGAGTGAATACCTGCTGGATAAAGGCCGCACACACACACATACACATGTTCGCATGTCGGCTAAAGCCATGCAGCGGCATGGTTGGGACTCTGAGGGGGAGGGTGGGGCGTGTTTTACCGTGGATCAGATATATATCTTAATGGAGCGAGCGCACACGAATGNGACTCTGAGGGGGAGGGTGGGGCGTGTTTTACCGTGGATCAGATATATATCTTAATGGAGCGAGCGCACACGAATGTATGAAAATACAGAAATTTGTTTGCCCAAGGTAATGACTTTGTACTTGTAGTGGGTGTACCTTTACGCTAGCCTCTCTTCGCGGCATATAATTTTTTCCCTGCGAAACTTACTATATGTGCATTATTTATGCGTATACATAGTTTCATGTGCTGACAATGTGTGCTAGAAAAATCGCCGTACGTGGAGTAACCACAAGGGGAATTTTTTTTCCGCTGCCTAAATTTTTTGATGTACTGATTTTTAATTTGGGAGATGTTTTAAATTATGAGCGTCTATGCCCGGGTTAGGGAGAATGCGTGGGATCCTTCACTGTGCGTATCGCATTCCGCGAGGGGTAGCGAAGTGGTTTTAACTCTGTTTTTGGGTTTTTGGAGCCCTGATTACTTTATAGAAAGCAGCATAACGCATCCGTATACGACACATGATTTTTTTTCTTTCAAAATCCTTAATTAATTTTTTAAATAATTACGTTCGTACACGTAAAATATACATACGTTATGTTAGTGACGGCTAGAGTCTCATTGAATATTTTTTTCTTTTAATTATAACAAAACTGATATACCAAATATTTTTTCTTAACCAACAGTGATTTTTTTAAAACTTAAGTGAGCAGGACATTACTCGATATAAAGTAAAAATCTATAAATTGTTTTAAACACATTTATTGGTGCACATACATTACAATATTATTATTATTCTGCATAATACAAGGAATACTTTTTTTACACGTGTTTNCATTTATTGGTGCACATACATTACAATATTATTATTATTCTGCATAATACAAGGAATACTTTTTTTACACGTGTTTATTCTTTGAGTCTTGGGAGGGCATTACAGACGAAATGCTTTTTTAAATGTACAATGGGTTCCTCGTAGTCATAGGGTGTAGCCCTCGAAACACTCCTTGCACGGGAGGCATTCCCGTATGCCTTCGTCCTGCTGCAGGTAGGCCGGCAAATACTTGAATACGGTCGAAATCTCGTAAGGTGCGTAGGCCAGGAGAAATCCTCTCGGCAGGTTTGGCGACTCGTCCCNCACTTGAATACGGTCGAAATCTCGTAAGGTGCGTAGGCCAGGAGAAATCCTCTCGGCAGGTTTGGCGACTCGTCCCGTTTGTCCAAGGCACTAAGCGAGCGCGCCCTTCCTAATGCCAAAATGGCCGAAAGGATTTTATGGCCGCTCGGACAACACGTGTACATTTGAGCGAGAAATATGACTGATTTCCCGAGGGACTCAGGGTGCGTCTTATGATAAGTTTTTAAGGGGAAAAAATATTCCGCACTCGCGATTAAAGTAGGCCGACGATTGGTCGGAACGAATGTTTACGAAAGCGCGCGAGCAATTAGCCAATCCAAGAGATTGTCATGTGACGTGGTTAGTCAATGAGAATCAGGGATGGGGGTGGAGGCCTGTCGACTAATTGGTCGAACGAAGGTGAATAATTGGTAGAGAGGGTAATGGGGGTAGGGCAATTAGCCAATGAGACACAGGGGTAGAGTTCAAGCGAACGCCTCTAATTGGTCGAATAAAGGTTTCAAAAATATAAAAAATTAGCCTATGAGAAATAGTGGCGGAGAAATTAAATATATTGGAAGTGGGTGGGGCAATTGGCGGAGCAATTAAATATTTTGGAGGGGGGAGTGGAGGGGGTTAGTCGTCTGCTGGGACCGGTGCTGGGGACAGCACCAGCAATGTAAAATTACCTCTTTATTTTAAGTTCATAATGCTTTGCGTACAGGCTGTGGTAAAAGTGCATGGTTACCATAAATGCTCGTGTCCTCTCTAGCATAAAGTCGTGCCTACGACTCGCCCTTAGTAGCCTACTCGCCGGCCGGCAGCCTAGCCAATACGGAACCTCCCGCAGCATGTAGTAGCCAATCAGGGGACGACTACGCTGACATCAAAGGAACCGCCACGCCATTGAACCTCTTTACAATTATATATTGTATGGTTCTCTATAACGTTCACTCCCACCAAGGTGAGGCGGGGTCACTCCCGGATTGGGAATCATGTCGGGCGATGCCGCTGGTCTGCGGGTTTTCTCAGGGATCTCCCGTTTCCCCCGCCCTTGCATTCCGGCGTCGCTCCATACTCACCTCCGTCATCGGCTCTCAAGACCTCGATGTTAAGAGCCGCCTAAGTCTCTCCACTCTATAACGTTCATTACTGACTGGCTCTNCATCGGCTCTCAAGACCTCGATGTTAAGAGCCGCCTAAGTCTCTCCACTCTATAACGTTCATTACTGACTGGCTCTGCACGAAGAAGTGTTGAGCTAACTGCCTTACAATAGAATGCATTAAAAATTTCTACTCTAGGCTGTTCGCGTAAAGTGAGTACTTTAGAGGCCCTAGTTACTTTTTTATTTCAGTCATATTTCATCCCTTAACCCTCTTTTTAAATAAATATTGTCATGTAAGTAATAAACACAGTGTGTATATTCCACCGCACTCGGAAGTTAACGTCTAAGGCTAAAATAAAATATATTTATTGACTACTATTCTAAATGAGACGTCTTCAAAATGTGGTCACTTTACTGTGAATAACCTATAACAAAATTGACTGCCGATGTGCTGTATGGCTCTCGTAAGATTTTGATAAACGCTAACGAAACAGAGAAGCGATGTCCACAGAAGTTTGGTCCTCAAGAGCAGAGAAGTGTTCATCTGCGTAGTGCGTAGTGCGTAGTATCTCGGTCTAAGTGCGTAAGGTGTTGCGGACGTCCAAGTGCCAAAAATCGGTTTATATTTTTAGTGCATCTTATGTTTATATCATATTACATTAAATAGAATGAGGAAAGTGTAAAGAAAGTGGTAAAGTAGTTTACAAACATAATTATGGGCGTTTTTAATTTATATTTTTTGCTATACGAATTGTAAAATTGTGCAAAACTAGCCTGTCTGACTACAGTTGAAATTAATTGTTGGAGTAATTACAATAACATAAATAAATTCCGTGGGCATTTTTTATGTGGTTCACCCATGATTTCATCCTAAGTTTTACAAACACAATTCTAATTAAAATCAACCAGCAATTTAATTTTAATCTCAGGCAAATAAAATGCCAGATTTTAAAGAAATTTCTTTGTTGTGTTTCTGTCTCTTCAAGAAACATTGTAGGTGAAATCCAACATTGTGTTTAATTAAATAAGTTTTAGAAATTACTTTAGTGCAAGATTATACTTAAAAAAAAAAAGCAGCTAAAAGTTATTGTTAAACAGATTTAACATTTTATAAAAAAAATTAGTGATATAATGTTACGTAGCCATAAAATATCTTTAAAATAAATACATAAACTCGGGCGTTGGAAGACTGGTGAGGTCGAGGAAAGCTTGGCAGTGAAACTACTTGCTAGGATCACACCAGAGTCGCAGGCCGTGGTACATAGCAACGACAGCGCCAGCCTCGCACGTCTGCCGGCGCCAGTGGGCCCATTGCCAGTAAGGAAGGACAGTTCCATATTTACACTCGTCAGTCGACACTCTCAATACGATATCCGTACCCCGCACGAGCGGCGATTTGTAATTTACTCTCTTTGAAAATTTCGCTCATCGTTCATCCACATATTCCGTTTTATTTTCTACAAAGAGCGCATGATGAAAAGTATTATTTTTAATGAGTCCCACTAGTTGTAGTCTGTGTGATTGTTAGCAGTTTCGTGTATTATAATTTTTAAAAAAATTATGGGATATTTTAATGTAAATCTTTTTTCCTGGCAGAATGAAAGTCGATATGTCATTGCCAATTGATGAATTTGTTTATTGGAACATAAACGTGGTCGTTGAAAAGCCACCAAAGTCAGCGATAATAGCTGTAAGCAACCCTGTGTTTACTTTGTGTGTTCTTTTAAAAACTGTTTTGAACTATAGAGACGGCTAGCGAACCGNAATAAACACAGTGTGTATATTCCACCGCACTCGGAAGTTAACGTCTAAGGCTAAAATAAAATATATTTATTGACTACTATTCTAAATGAGACGTCTTCAAAATGTGGTCACTTTACTGTGAATAACCTATAACAAAATTGACTGCCGATGTGCTGTATGTACGGCTCTCGTAGGATTTTGATAAACGCTAACGAAACAGAGAAGCGATGTCCGCAGAAGTTTGGTCCTCAAGAGCAGAGAAGTGCGTAGTGCGTAGTGTCTCGGTCCAAGTGCGTAAGGTGTTGCGGACGTCCAAGTGCCAAAAATCGGTTTATATTTTTAGTGCATCTTATGTTTATATCATATTACATTAAATAGAATGAGGAAAGTGTAAAGAAAGTGGTAAAATAGTTTACAAACATAATTATGGGCGTTTTTAATTTATATTTTTCGCTATACGAATTGTAAAATTGTGCAAAACTAGCCTGTCTGACTACAGTTGAAATTAATTGTTAGAGTAATTACAATAACATAAATAAATTCCGTGGGCATTTTTTATGTGGTTCACCCATGATTTCATCCTAAGTTTTACAAACACAATTCTAATTAAAATCAACCAGCAATTTAATTTTAATCTCAGGCGAATAAAATGCCAGATTTTAAAGAAATTTCTTTGTTGTGTTTCTGTCTCTTCAAGAAACATTGTAGGTGAAATCCAACATTGTGTTTAATTAAATAAGTTTTAGAAATTACTTTAGTGCAAGATTATACTTAAAAAAAAAAAGCAGCTAAAAGTTATTGTTAAACAGATTTAACATTTTATAAAAAAATTAGTGATATAATGTTACGTAGCCATAAAATATCTTTAAAATAAATACATAAACTCGGGCGTTGGAAGACTGGTGAGGTCGAGGAAAGCTTGGCAGTGAAACTACTTGCTAGGATCACACCAGAGTCGCAGGCCGTGGTACATAGCAACGACAGCGCCAGCCTCGCACGTCTGCCGGCGCCAGTGGGCCCATTGCCAGTAAGGAAGGACAGTTCCATATTTACACTCGTCAGTCGACACTCTCAATACGATATCCGTACCCCGCACGAGCGGCGATTTGTAATTTACTCTCTTTGAAAATTTCGCTCATCGTTCATCCACATATTCCGTTTTATTTTCTAGAATAACAAACAAAGAGCGCATGATGAAAAGTATTATTTTTAATGAGTCCCACTAGTTGTAGTCTGTGTGATTGTTAGCAGTTTCGTGTATTCTAATTTTTAAAAAAATTATGGGATATTTTAATGTAAATCTTTTTTCCTGGCAGAATGAAAGTCGATATGTCATTGCCAATTGATGAATTTGTTTATTGGAACATAAACGTGGTCGTTGAAAAGCCACCAAAGTCAGCGATAATAACTGTAAGCAACCCTGTGTTTACTTTGTGTGTTCTTTTAAAAACTGTTTTGAACTATAGAGACGGCTAGCGAACCGGCCCGGCTTCGCCTGGTAACTATTTAGTTTTTACAGCGATACTTTGAAATACAAAAATGGTTACTGTGTCACATCCTTAAAATATAAACATTTGCTATTGTGGACTTTCTGTAGACCTTTTGAGAGCTACAATTCTGTAGTATATTATTTTGTTGTATATCTTATGGTTTAGTCAGCGCAAGCCATGTAAGCGCCCTAAAAGCGGGGGTTTTTTACGACTTGATTACAAACGGCTCGATATTTATCTACTATCCTTACATTAAATATAAGTGTATTATACGCCAGAACCTTCCTCAAGAAATTCTGTAAATGATGTTGAAAACCGCATGGAAATCCATCAAGTAGTTTAGAAGTACTAAGCGAATACACAGACTTTGTTTTATACCGTTCAGAGATGAGAGGTGCTGTGTCTTTTCAGAACGGGTCGCTGTATCAGAACCCTATAGTCAGCGCATAGAGTTCTGAGGCAACAGGACACGCCAAGTTTGTTTGCGCCGTCGCAAGGCTTCCTCATGGCGGGATGTGACCTTGAGTCGTGAACATTTTTTTTTTAGACTCTTTAAGAAAACGTCGTGCGGCCGAACAGTTGCCAAACCATAGAATACGTGAGCGAACACAGATGTCGTCCTACCTACAGCATCTCGGCCACAGAGCAAATAAACAGGAAGATTCGCAGCTCAGTCTTAATACTGATACTAACATATTATTTTATTTGGAAATCTCATAGTCTGCGGACATTTATTGGCAACGTGCCAGCTTAAATGTAGCCAATTTTTAAGTATTAGAAAAACTGTGTAGCATAAATGTCAATACATTTGGAATTTCTTCGAAGTTCTACTTTCGCTAATAACCATTCAATATAATTTTAATTTTTAAACCTTATTTATTATACAATGATAACGATATAACAAAAGATCCAATAATCCTGATTTTTTTGCATATGTAGCTGCACATAACGGAAGTTAATTACATATTACTTACAAAAATTTGTTAGCTGAAATTTTGCTCCACATTTCGTAATATTAATGATCCTTAAATGTAGACCGCAAAAAAGGACAGAACACTCTTGTCTTCCAGTTTTTTCTGATGCTATTCGTTTCCACGCCACATGTGGTCGACATGTGAAATATTTTCTGACATGACGTCATGAAGTATGGGAAATAAATTGGTGAACGTGCTTGCTTCATCGCCACCCCGACAAAATGTAATGTTTTGCCATTTCGCTTAAAATGCCATTTCCAGACGAATGCTGGCATTGTTCCTTACTACACACACACAGGACATGGTCCATTCCTTCTGCGTTCCTGCATCTCTGAGCAACTTGCTCCCTGCCAATAAGATTGCGACCCCCTGATCTCGGTCACTCATGGCTAGCAGATCTGTCTCGCTCCTTACACTAGGGGCCGCAGTGGCGTAGCGGCTAGAGCACACGCCATCCATCAAGGCGAACCGGGTTCAATTCCCAGTGGGGCCGCTCGCGCGCGGATTTTCGCGCACAATCGTGCCAGACGATACCTCTGGTCGGCGGGTTTTCTCGGGGATCTCCTGTTTCCCCCGCCCTTGCATGACATGTTCTGGATCCAGGGTGTTGGTACAATAAACAAAATAAAATACCAAGTTGTGTCATTATTTTACGAATAGCAACAGTTTGTCTATGATGAACTTAAAATCAAGAACAACGGAAACAGCTGGCTGGTGGAGTCCTTCGCGAAATGTGAGAACACTCGATAACTTACTTGGTGCAGTTTCGGTTACATATTAATGCTTCCATATGGACGAGAAGTAAAATTTCTATTTTTTTCATAAGTTGAGGGAATGCATTTTCCAAGCAGTGCATAACTCCACATCCTATCCTACTAATATTATGAATGCGAAAGTCTTGTGTGTATATGTTTGTTACCACTCAGCTTCATAACGGCTGAACGGGTTTTGATGAAATTTGGTATGTATGTACTGTAGATCCTGGAATAGGACATATGATAATTTTTATCCCGGAAATTGTACGGTTCCTGTAGAATAACAAAAAAACGTAATTCTGCAAATGGCTGGAAACGTGACCGAAATATTTTTTTCCTCTGGTGTCAGAGTTTATCAGGCCGCCCAAGGACCTCTGAAATGGCTTAACGACTGCTATCAATCGATAACAACCGTGACCGAATATTTAACGGGCCCTCCGAAGCCCGGAAGCGCTCAGATGTTATGCCACTAAACGGTCGCCCATCCAAATGTGTGCCGCTGGAAACGTTGCTTAACTTTGGTGATCGATTAAGATCTCCCAGACAAGCGCAAAAAGTAGTACCTAGGTACACTTATTTCTAAAGCTACAACTTGATGAAACTCACGTTTTCATTTATTTTCATACATCGACGCTTGAAAGCGGAAATGTGGTAACTACGCGATAGTTGCACAGATACACTCCAAAAANAAAAAGTAGTACCTAGGTACACTTATTTCTAAAGCTACAACTTGATGAAACTCACGTTTTGATTTATTTTCATACATCGACGCTTGAAAGCGGAAATGTGGTAACTACGCGATAGTTGCACAGATACACTCCAAAAACATTACCCTACTTCTTGGCTATCAGGTAAAAAATGTTTCCTTTCTTTTGGGTTGCCGTAATCAGTTAAAAACCTAGGCCAACATAGTATAATTTTATAATTCTGTTTTCACATCAATTAATTGTCTTTTCCCAATTTATTTATTAGTGTATCACTGTAAAACTCGATTGTACCCGGGCGAAGCCGGGCCGGTTCGCTAGTAAACTTATATTTCTAGTGGAAATTTAAGTAAGACAGTTGTTTTAATGTATGTGTACGTTTGCATACATAAACATATAGTAAATGTTCATACGGATAGTAATTGTTATATTTAAAATGCCAATAATAAACTCATTTCCTACCTAAACTGAAGTCTGTTTGATCACACATAGGTTTTAAGTTTGTAGTCTTTGAGTTAGTTAATTTGTCACTTAAACACGTGTAAACGAAATTGAAATTTTTTCTTACACTGCAATTTCACCACGTTCTCTACCGATGCCATAACATAATATACAGTCTAAAAGGGACTGCTTTCAGTGACACTTTGCAACGACCACATATATGTTTAAATAACAAAATTTATGAATGATGAACAAAGTATCGACTTTAATTTCTGCCCTGAAAAAATACTACATTGAAATATTCCGTAGTTTTTATAAACTAGACTAGACATAACTGCTTACAATGAGAGCCACGTGACAACTACGGAAGCGCCTTAATACAAAGAGCTTCCTGTCAAGGCCCCCGCCTACCCGGAGCTTTGTTCCGCAGTTGGGACCGAGAAGCGAGGGAGCGATAAGGGCGGCACTACTGCGCACATCAAGTGCGCCATCGCCACTAAGCGCAAGGCACGTGTATTTCTAACACACTACCCCGCAGTTCAAGCGGCAGGTATGATAAGCGGGAACCTGAACTTCAATGTGACTGGGCCTCTATCGCTGATGTGACAGCCGGATTGTAAGCTATGCAGAGTGTCTCTCTCTCTTTCCGTCTCCGCATAACGACTTCCGTTTCCCGTCGACACCTTGTCCGTCCCCCTCCTTGGTGCAAATCCCTCACTGTCCTGAAGAAGATCCTCTATAAGTATAGTCTGTTCACGGTTAACTGAGACTGTGCCTCAATTTAAACAATCCTCTTTAGAGAGAGCACTTCTTCGCTCTCTCTCGCTCTGTGAAATTGAGACTACACTCGCGTTTCTCTCCGACGTCACGCAGACAGCTAATGCCAAAAGGTGCGAAATCATGTTAAGCTAAACTCGCGATCATAACTATTGTAAATAATATACAGGATGATTCTAAAATAATGGGACAAACATTGAGGGGTGGTAGAGCTCACTAAAACAAACAATTATTGTATAGGAATATATGGGCGGGAGTGACGCGTTGAGACTCAAACACAAAAACATAACACATTAACTGAAACACAAAATGTTCATTAGCAGCAAACTTAACGAGTTATTCCGTACAGAAAATGTTAAAACAGTTGCTGGAAATGCATCCACCAACAGTCACGCATGCTTGGCGACCTCTACATATGGCGTGATTGGCTGACAATGGTGGCGTGCGTGAAATACCCGGCGTATTTGAATCTGTTCGCCAATCACTCCACCGACGCTACCAAGCTTGCATTACTGTCGGTGGTAGCAATTTTGAGCAATTATTATAAACATTGCTGTAAAAAGGCATTTACCGTCGACGTTGTAAATAAACAATGTGTTGCATTTCATGTGTTATTTTTGTGTTTGTGCCTCAACGCGTCACTCCCGCCCATATATTCCTATACAATAATTGTTTTTTTTAGTGAGCTCTACCACCCCTCAATGTTTGTCCCATGATTTTAGAATTATTCTGTATATGTGTTCAAAATAATTACCAAATAATTATAACACTACCAGAATAGTTATTAGCGCTTAAATACTATTATTTTGTTTTATATGTTACCTTCATGTTGCAGCTGAGTAACAAAAAATATTTTTAGAGAACTCCTTTAAAGTCCAGTAAACCCGACAAGATATCATTGCGCTGTTTGTTTGAAAAGTAGTGCAGACGCGCGAAGCCGTGACCATAAAGCTAGTCACACCATAAGATGACACGGTCACTTAGAACCCCACGAGGTAAGTTGCCGACGTGAAGACTGCACGCCAGTTCACTGCCTTGCACGTAGAGGCGATGGGACGAGACATGTGATGAGCGTACCTGGGTCACCCGTAGCCACCCCGGGATTATAGACCTCGAGCTCACTAGATACATCCAGCAAGGCAGCACAACTGTAGAGGCCATTTCATACCATCAAATATTGTATTGGATTCAATTGATTGAATACAAGTAGTATAATTACCTGCGTTTGGGCACATCGGCGTCTGGCGACGGAGCTGTTCATGCTCTGTTATTCCGGTCGCCCGGTGGCCATATTGTCCGTAATGTTAAATGTCGGTGACCTTGACCCCAGTGACCTTTAACCTTGAAAATCCCAAAAATCTAAAAAAAAATTGTTATTAAACATGTATTATCAGATATTATTTTTAAATATTATTAAAAACTTACATTTCCGGAGGTTCCCCATGCACCATATCCAGCAGTTGACTGATCCCCCTCCAATCAATCACGTTGACTTAACATTCCCCTCCCCTACCAATGCTTCTCGTTGGTTAATTAGTCGGCAGACCTCCACNCCCCCCCCCCATACTCATTTTATCGTATGCAGCCATCTTTTATTTCTTCGTTTGTTTATACACTGCTGAGACAGCCATCTTGGATTTCATGTGTTTACTTTTACATCATCTAGGTGGTGCTAGTGTATTAATAATTGATATCGCCATCAGTCGAGCTGTTGATTTAGCCACCAGGTGGCAGCCATATTTGTTTATATTTTTAAAATGTAGGTGGTGGTGTCAGCACCCTTCATACTGTATTCTATTTTCAACATATAGGTAGCGTTAATTTCTTGATTATGCTGTCTATCGACCTGTACCGAATGGTGACAAGGACAAGTCCTGCAGAGTACTGTAATATTAAATTATTTTATTTTTCAACATAAGTATTTATAATTAAAATTAATTTTTTCATGTTAAGCAGGTGATTGAGGCGGAAGGGGGGGGGGAGGTTAAAATAAATAAAACACAAGATATTTGTTTAAAAACCCTGTCTTTTTATTTGGTAATGTACAGAATGAGAGAACACACATACACAGGTTTATTAATTGCAATCTTGTGTGTTCACCACTCGATGTCCGCATTGTAGACCCAGGTATTGTAGCGGGCTGGGAAACCCCACCACTTGACATACGACCGGCCATTATGCAGTTTCTTCTCGACCANACCCAGGTATTGTAGCGGGCTGGGAAACCCCACCACTTGACATACGACCGGCCATTATGCAGTTTCTTCTCGACCAAACACACGCTGGATAATGTGTGCAACTTCTTCTTACGTTTTGAGAGCTACAGACGTTTCTTCATTTTAATTTGTTTTGGAATATCTGAATGAAATTTGAACTTGAGAGAGTAAATTTGGAAGATGTTAAANGTTTCTTCATTTTAATTTGTTTTGGAATATCTGAATGAAATTTGAACTTGAGAGAGTAAATTTGGAAGATGTTAAATTTAATCTAAAGTTTTATGAGGGTGCTATGTTTCCACGAACAGTACCAGAAGCCCGGCGATTCTTATGTTCAAAGCCAAGCTATTGCTACAAACATTTTAATGATGATAAATATAAAGAGCCAGTTCATGATTAACTCATGTAAATTATCTTTTTGTTAGCTAATGCTTAAAGAGGTGATTTAGTATGTTTCTTCTTTGCAAATTGATCATAATTTATTTTTATTTTGACAGCTATTCTTCATGGATTTCTATTGATTTGAAGCAACATGCTGAACTGAGGATTTTTCAGATAACTTATGAATGCTTAGTTCAAGTAAAATTTTTCAATTAATAAAACATATATTTCTTTGCACTTACCTGCTGCGTTATACTTCACATAGTCGTTGAAGTAGTTAGAATTTCTTTTGTCAGTGATTTGCTTGTTTACTCTTATTAATTATTTTCAAACAAATTGTATGAAACTGTNTAGTTAGAATTTCTTTTGTCAGTGATTTGCTTGTTTACTCTTATTAATTATTTTCAAACAAATTGTATGAAACTGTGTCTTGTGTTCTACTATGCTGAGAAAAGGGTAAATGTGTTTTACAGTTTTGTAATGTGAAGGATATTCTTTTAANGTGTCTTGTGTTCTACTATGCTGAGAAAAGGGTAAATGTGTTTTACAGTTTTGTAATGTGAAGGATATTCTTTTAATACGTCTATTGCCACAGTGTTGACTTACCTGTGTTTTAAGTTAAATATTCTGGCATTTCTGAACCTCAATTGCTTATTGAAGCCAATTCCCTCACGCCGCATAAATCAAAGGGGCGGGACGCTGAATTGCGTAGCGTCATTGTCCTCTTTGCGAGACGCCAAGCTCATAGAGAAAGTAAGCGGAGTGTCAGGAATTTCATGCCGTCGTCACTCGTACGCCCGACAAACTTCACACATATTTTATACTATAAGATTGTATTTTATTACAAGAAAACACACATCATATTCATTTTTATTTTCTTGCACCCACACAAGTGTAAAACATTTAAGTGACACTTACTTTTTAAAAAGTTTTTTTTTTTTGTAATTACATAGTTTTCTTTACTGAAATGTATAATTGTGGCATAATTTCATGAAGCCATACCGTAAAGGCTTAAAAATAAGGCTTTCAGTATAATGTACTTTCATTACTAAGTACAAAAGTTGAGACTTTGTTGATGTACTGTACCTTATAACAAGTTTTTATTGCATGCAGTTATGTATTGCTTCAGTTCGAAAATGTACCATGAAACGAAGAAAAATTTAAAGATGAAGAACATAGTGATGTGTAAGTTCAGGGTAACGAATATGAGTAACGGAGAACATGCATATTACATACGACAGGGTTTCCAGTAAACTGGCTTTATTGTAATCACAAGTGGATAACTACCACAATAACAGCTTTGTACCACTTCCCACATGGAGAAAGCGGATTAAAAACATAAACTCAGGCATTTCTATCACGATAACACCATTGTCTGCAAATATTTATAATAAAAAAATTGACAAACGTATTTTCTACGAAGATGGGCACATCTTTAAATTCAACAAAATGCACAAATTTTGTGCTTACAATTTATTCCAATACTGCTGCAGTTATATGAATTCCCATGTGATCATCACATGCATTCCTATTCATTTTAATATCAACTTGGAGCTTTGAGGTTTTCGATTCTCTTCAGTTCCATTTTCAATGTCTCAATCTAAAATGAAAAGAGAAAAAAAAAAATGTGATTAAACTTGTAAGTCACAGCAATACATGTATTTCTAATTAATCACTCCATTTTCCATGAAACTGCTGTGATTTTTTTAATTATGCTCATTTTTCTTGGTTCCCTTTCAATAAAACTGACCAAACACAAAACACTTTCTACTGTCTACCAAGTGACAGACAGTATTCACAATGACCTTGTAAACTGTGTACTCCACATTGAAAATACCTCCACACCTGTCAACTACAGTGGAACCTCTATGTATTGAAAGCCTGCATCCATGGAACATACTATGTGGTCTCATTTTTTATTTATCTTTATTTCAAGCCCACATTCATTGAAAATCCATTTGTATTGAAATTTTTTGTCAGTCCTCAGAAATTATGGATAGAGAATCCACTGTAATTCTGATAGGAATTCTTACTGCTCAAGGGTATCATCCACAGATTAGTTTTTTCTCAGAAAATTTGTTATTTATTTTAATTCTTTATAAAAATACTTTTTCTCTTGTTCATGCGGCATTATGTACTTTATTACATACGTACTAAAGAAACTGACCTACACTAAAGAATAACTGATAATGTATTGTTCTAAATATACAATTACCAATTACCTTCTCTCCTTTCAAGCAAATGCATTTATTCCTGGGTGAATCCAAGTCCTTAAAATTTGGATACGAGAATTAAATAATAGCTGCCAATGGGAGACAAGGTTTTCTCCAGGTACTCTCATTTTANGCTTAAAATTTGGATACGAGAATTAAATAATAGCTGCCAATGGGAGACAAGGTTTTCTCCAGGTACTCTCATTTTATCCTATTCAGTGCCGTTCTGTGGTTTTTTAATTGTGCACCATCATCTCATTTTACTCCACATCAGGTTTACAGTGATCCTGAATTCCTCATTCTCTCTGATAACACTGCCATTCACAACAGAATATTTTCCAAACAATATGGTGAGCTCTTTATTTGTTTCAAAATTATGTCAAGAAACTGTTTAGCAAACAAATTACACCCTGGGAAACTAAAACAATGCCAATAGAGGGAACCTCTGACACAGTAGCTACATACTAACAAAGGCAATTTCTTCGGACATGCTAGTATCTACTGTAATAAATTAACCTATTCTAGTTACTCATTTTAATCTGTAATATCTTCTGGGAAGTAGAAATGTCTGTAAAATAATTTCTCCACCCTATCATGATCCAAATTCTCCATTCTAGATACAACAAAATCCTCAGAAGCTCCCATTTTAAAAGTTTGCCTGCTTTATACATTTACATAATTTTGCACATGGTCTTATAAACACTAAAGTATTTTGAAAAGTCAATGAGTGAACAGATTTGGGCATCTCTTAACATCGCGGTCTTGAGTCAATGAGAGCCAATGAGGGTAAAACAAGGTGAGTATGGCGCAGTGCTTGAATGCAAGGGCAGGGGAAATGGAAGATCCCCGAGAAAACCCGCCGACCAGTGGCATCATCTAGCACAATTCCCACATACGAAAATACATGAGTGATCCAAACGGGAATCAAACTCAATTCACCTAAGTGGGATGCGAGTAGTCTAATTATTGCACCACCGCATCCCCCTAAAGTATTTCGACCAACGTAAGATATTATTCTGGTTAATAAATATAAATTTTTCTGTACCGTCAGAATCTTATTTAGAAAGTTTTACTNCCAACGTAAGATATTATTCTGGTTAATAAATATAAATTTTTCTGTACCGTCAGAATCTTATTTAGAAAGTTTTACTGTATACATATTCCCTTCTTCTTTGTAAGTGTACATAGGAATACTGTTGTGTGAATGTTGATTTCAAATAATATTCATGTGCTTTTTAAATGTTTGTTTAATTAATTAATTAATACAATTGTTTCTTTGTATATTAACACAGTTGTTTTCATTATTTTATAAAAGTAAACTTGACATGTCGGCAAAACCCTTCTGAGAAACTTTGCCCGACTTCACTTTCTTTTATGTTTGGGTATTCTAAAAATGTTATTACATTTTCACTTTCTTCAAAGTGCAATCCATTCGGAGTCACTTATTTTTCTTATGTTCATAAAGGAAATATTTCTGAAGTATTGTTAACACTGATGGTACTGCAAACGTTTGTAACTTGACTTATTGAAAATAAATACCAAAAATTTCGCACCCGTGGAAGGGAAAAGGGGAGAGATCTTCATTAGAGCTCTCAAGAAATTAGATTTTTTTTTGTTTTTAATATGGCAAAAAGCTTTAAACGTATTTACCATCTTAATTCTGTGAAAGAAATGTCATATTTGCAGAACCCCTCTTGGGTGTCACGGGTAACACCATCTCGCCTGCCACGTGTGGCTACAACACGGTACTCACCTTGGCCAGGTGTGAGCTCTGTATCTGCGGCGAGGCCTTCTCCCTGTAGCCAGCCGAAGCCGTCATCTTCAGCAAGCGGTCCAGTTCCTTTGACAGCTTCTCCTTCTTGTTGGCTCTTTCTTCACTCATAGTCACCTCGCCCTGACACACAACCACGACATAGTCAATATCCTCTACTCTGATCTGCAAGTCACCTGGAATACAGTGTTTGTCTGACTATATGACGACATAGAAAATCAGATAACCCCCAAAGTTCTACTTTGGTCTCCAGGAAAAATTTATTTGTCATAAATTACTTGGGCATGTAATTTAGGAAGATATGTGTGTGTTCTATAGCCAAATTCTTTGCAGTTCAACCATCATAATTGTGGGGTTCTGAAATCACCCTTGGAAAATGTTAGGATGATTCCTAAGACAGTTAATGGCAGATTGCTCGCTGTCTTAGCAACTTCTTGCGACCTCAATGTCATTAACACGTTCAGCTGAACTAAAAGCTCAGTACCCTATATCTAGATCTCCTTTAAGGGGTTATCTCTGTGTTAAGTAGCACCTAGAGAAGCTGGCCCAGCCAGCACGATCGCACATCCGGATGGAAAACGTATTTGTCCGCGAGTACTGCACTGTGAGTCCTTGTGTTTCCTGTCGTCTTTTTATAAATGTAATTCATAAAAGTGTACTACTGTATTTACATGCAATAAAGTTGAAGAATGAATGGATTTGGCCCAACCCTACTTGAAGTGATGTCCAACTAACCTCGTGATGCAAGTACACAGTAATGTTGGGTCCAATTATGTTGGCTACCGAGGACGTCCTCACAGACTGAGGCACTTCCTTCACTGGGAAGACTTGTTCACAGCGTGTGAGGTGAGCCATCAGTGACACGTGCTCTTGTAGAAGCACCTTTGTTGCTTTGTCCTTGACGTGAATGTACGCTGGAACACAGACACATCACAGTCTGTACATAACACCTTGCAGCGTACCTGTCCAGGACTAAGAGGGATTGTAGCGGAGTGTACGACAGCAAGCTCATCGACGCTCGCAAACAATCTAGGAAAGTGGCGATTCAAGTTCTATGAATGAGTGAATAAATAACGAAATTATTAAGTAAGTTAAAATATAATAAAGCAGGGAAGTAAATAAACAAGCAAATAGCTGAGTAAATACATAAGTGAGCACAGATTTCATAAGATTTGATGGACACAGCAATTTTAGAAAGTAATTATCGAGAACCACCAAAAAAATCCCAAAAATTTACTGAAAAACATGAGACACTGAAAAAAAAATAGAAATGTTAAGAAAATCAATTTTAAAATAATATGTTTGCTAGTCCACATTGATAAAAAATAGGGGTTGCAATGTCACTGTCATTAATTGGTATGCTTTATATACCAAATATGGCGAGATTCTAAGCCTGAGTAAGGTGGGACCACGCCTGCCCTTGACCTTTGTAGAGTAGTTAGTCCTTGTGCGATCCATGAAATCACAAAGGGATTATTTGTTATATTGCATGCATCTATCCCCTCTTCTCCTATGAACCTCGTGTACATAGCAGCAGAAGTAGCCAATAATAGTGTTATTCACACATCCCACCTTTCAAACTTTAATTTGGCTTTAACTGGTCACATTTAAAGCTGATGTCTCAGAACCCCAAGCAGAATCTTCCAGTATGGTGGAAGTGGTTTTGTGCTAAAAAGTTACGCGGCACTGTTTTCGAACTTATTTATTGGCACCAGCAGGTCTGTTCACTACTAATTCAAGGATCACATCACATATTGTAAATAAAAAACTCCTGATTGTCCTGCAAGAAGCAGCTGAAAATGGAATTTATGCTTCCTACAAATTACATTGCATTGTATACAACTTTCTAGGGTATTATTTTAATCTGAAGACGTCTGAATATTGGAAATAAATTTACGTATTTCCTTTTGATTTTTCCATAAGAAGAAATTGAAAACGGATTTTGCAGTTGCTGAAAGTTACCCTGCAATTGATGTTCAATTTTTTTTTGTGACATGGGGAGTCATATATCTGCAAGGGGTAACACTTCTGGTGTAAATTGTCTGTCCATTGAATAAAAATAATATTTTATTTAAATATACGTTATTTTTGCACCAGAGATTAAGAAACACTATATGTAAATAAATTAGCAAATAAAAACATGTTCTGCTACAGAATATCATTTGATTTCACGACTTTTCCAGATCTGTAGCAACACTGTACTGACAATTTCCATGAACGCTGCGTACAGGTAGCACAAAAGGTTACATACACCAACCTTTCTCCATAAACACATGGNGTACAGGTAGCACAAAAGGTTACATACACCAACCTTTCTCCATAAACACATGGGGCTTTTATGGTGTAGTGGTCAGCCTATTCACCTCCCACCTACCCGAACCGAGTTTGATTCCTGATGGGAATCAAACTAGACAATGCTGCTAGTTGGGGGGTTTTCTCTGGGATCTCCCATTTGTCCTCGTCCTAGCACTCCAGCATTGCTCCANAGACAATGCTGCTAGTTGGGGGGTTTTCTCTGGGATCTCCCATTTGTCCTCGTCCTAGCACTCCAGCATTGCTCCATACTCATCCTACTTCACCCTCATTGGCTCTCAAGACCTCGATGTCAAGATCCAATCAAATCTCTTCATGCCACTCTATCAGCACTTAAACTGACACTGGTTCTCCCAGAAGGAATGACAAAAAGTATCTGTACATGCAAACACCAGTCTAAAATATTTGGTGCTGATTCGTGTGAACTCACCCGTAGGCCTTCTGACAGTCTGCAAGTAGGCACCTTTCAGTTGTCTGACGGCAGAAATTATATCCAGTACTGTCTCCACCTCCCTCTCCAAAACCTCATCTCTCCACATTTCACACTGCAAGAGACANCAGAAATTATATCCAGTACTGTCTCCACCTCCCTCTCCAAAACCTCATCTCTCCACATTTCACACTGCAAGAGACAGTATTAAAAGGATTTGTAATTACCTCCATTGTGTGCCAACATCTAGAATTTTTTACAGGGCATCTGTAAGGGAAACCTGCCACAAAAAAAAAAACATAGAAACAAAAATGAAATATAGTATCAATATTTTTGGAATTATTTATTAGGATGTGCCTGTGTGTGCACATGCGGGAGAAAGACAGAGGAGCAGTATGTAGATGGAAGTAGGAGGGGGGAGGGGGAGAAGTGACATGTAGGATGATGAAGGAAAGGGAAAAAAGAAAGTGATAGACCAATTACATTAGTATTCAGCATCACCTTTTTATAGAGGTGGAGGGAATATTGTATAATAGTGGAATTTTTAGAATTTGATGCGTGATGTCGGGTTGCTCACGATGATGTCACGGTCGGGCAAGGTTTTGGTGTGTCGGTCAGACACATGGGCAATTTAACTGGCTGACCTTATTGACTGCTGACCGGGCCCCAGCTGGTATATAAGATAGGGGGCGTGGCTTGACGGCACGGCACAAAGTCAGTCGTGGGCTTAGCTGTCCTGCGTACTGGTTGGCACTCTCCCACGGATTTACATGTACAGGATGTGGCCCGGGGTAGCTCCTTGCTCTGCTGCTGGTGGCCAGACCTTGGGCGGAGGTGCCGTTGTGGCTGGCAGTGTTGAAGGGTGCGGTCAGCGGTTGGTATTAATTGGGGGCTGAAATAAGGAGGGGGAGGGAGCTGGAAGGTGAAGCCTCTCCAACTGGTGGGCGGCTTAAGCTCGTTCCCGGGGGGTTATGCTGCAAAGTGCAGTTGGTGCTGGGTTATTGCTCCCGTTGAATTTGTAGACAGTAGCTGCCTTCCTAGCTTACCACTTCACACCACTCCTTTGGGTGTAAGGCATACACGTAGGTACTAAAGTTTGCCTCACAAAAGGAGAACAGGCAACGATTATCCCAGAGGCCAAGCCCACCAGAGTCGTACCCGATTACTCCAACCGGTGACAGTTCAGCGCGGTGGTTAAAACGGTGGGTTTACCCTGGATGTCCGACGATGTTGGGTGTATGTTCAAAGGTGGGCAGACCTCCAGAACCAGTCTATCACTACTTCCGGTGACAGTTCAGCGCGGTGGATGGACTAAGTCGGCTGGACTGGTTGACTAGTCGCCTTGTGGATTGTGTCACTAGTGGTTGTGGCTCTACCGTACCACACACCACGTGCACAGTATGGGTGGTCATCTAATGGGTGTGTTTGCGACGTAAGTGCGCCCAGTTAAGGAAGCCTGCAGTCCTACTCTAGGTTCGGCAATGGGTTGTAAAATATGCTGTCTCCTGCTTTCCCAGGTGTGTAGACGTCTACTGGGGGTATAATCACAGTTACTCTACAATCAGTACTCTGAGATTTGTTAGAAAATGTATTTATTCCAGAAGGAATAAACATGGTGGCCCGTACTATCTCCTCACTAAGTAGAAACTGANTTTGTTAGAAAATGTATTTATTCCAGAAGGAATAAACATGGTGGCCCGTACTATCTCCTCACTAAGTAGAAACTGAGCAGAAGTAAACTACGTTAACCAGGTGAAGGGAACTGGGTCTTAACTGAACAAGAGCAGATGCGGCTAGGTAGCTATGATACTAACCGTCACTAACTATCTCAATGCTGTTGACCAGAAGGGATTTCGAGTGGCACTACCAGAAGGGTAGTGCATGTTGAGGGGGTTTGAAGACTTCTTTGGGGGTTGCTGGTGCAGGTCACGAAGACGTTGGGGTCAGCAGAGCGCTCCAGCACACAAGGTGGTGGAGCGATCTGCTGGAGATGAACTGCCGTTTCTCGGCGGTGCACAGACATATAGTCACCTACCCGCAGGCTCGTCTGTGGCGCGGGGGGAGCTCCTTCTCCCGTCGGCAAAGCTGTGCTCACTAGCGCGATCCCTCGGTCCACGGTGGAACTAGGCATCTCTGTAATGNTTTGTTAGAAAATGTATTTATTCCAGAAGGAATAAACATGGTGGCCCGTACTATCTCCTCACTAAGTAGAAACTGAACAGAAGTAAACTACGTTAACCAGGTGAAGGGAACTGGGTCTTAACTGAACAAGAGCAGATGCGGCTAGGTAGCTATGATACTAACCGTCACCAACTATCTCAATGCTGTTGACCAGAAGGGATTTCGAGTGGCACTACCAGAAGGGTAGTGCGTGTTGAGGGGGTTTGAAGACTTCTTTGGGGGTTGCTGGTGCAGGTCACGAAGACGTTGGGGTCAGCAGAGCGCTCCAGCACACAAGGTGGTGGAGCGATCTGCTGGAGATGAACTGCCGTTTCTCGGCGGTGCACAGACATATAGTCACCTACCCGCAGGCTCGTCTGTGGCGCGGGGGTTGCTCCTTCTCCCGTCGGCAAAGCTGTGCTCACTAGCGCGATCCCTCGGTCCACGGTGGAACTAGGCATCTCTGTAATGCTGGGTTGTCTCTACTGCGCTAGCTTAGGAGCTTAACTGGGCTGTTTGGCTAGCCTATCTCACACATGAGGGGGTTGACGTGACGTCTGATATAAGGGCGAAACGATTTTGGCTGACATGTCCGTGGGTGCCCCTACATCTTTGGGCTTAATGGTAGGCTCTCAAAGCAAAATCGTTTCAAGGGTCAAGCCTCGCCTGGGGTAATGTAATGATACTTAAAGATGAAGTGAAGTCGTGTTTACATCTATGTCTAATAAGTGTCGCACGTCAATCGCCTGCCCCCTCAGTTGCAATGTAGACTCATCTGGTAAAATTTTTTTTTCAGTGGGAGTGTAGTACTGTCACTTGCAAGAAAGTCGGGTTGGCTTCTGTAGCTTCTGTGCTGAGCGCGCGGCTTGTCACTTTCAAATAACCATCACGCGTCAACTTTAACATGATTAACTGAGGCACTTTCTCCAGGACATGACCAGAAGAGCACGTTATGAACAACAGCTGTGTATAAGTGAAGTTAGTCACCTGTTGCGAGGTAGGGTACGGAGCCAGCGCGACAGTCTCGGCAGTCTTGTGGATAGGCAGACGCTGGTACAGCTCCTCAGCCAGGAAGGGCATAAATGGGCTGAGGCAGTGCACGGTTGTATCCAGGCAGCGCAGGAGAGTGTGGCACGCCGCCGTGGCCACGGACCCCTCCTCCTGGCTTCTCAAGGACAGCTTCGTGGCTTCCTGAGGCAACACCCTTCTTACACTTCACAACACTCATTTCCTACTAAACTAAACGAACACACTTCTGTGGCAGGGGTCTGCTGTTCATTAACTTGCTGCTAACTTGACTAGGAGTCTACATGCGAGTGTGTATACTTACATCATATATTATGTAATTGTGAACAGTGATTTTTTTTTCAAAGGATTGAAGATGATGAGTAGGCCGCTAGGCTATCAATAATATATAAAAAAGGGCAGAAGTTCAAGTACTCACAGTCCAGTACTTGTCAACAGGCGTACACACAACGAAGGATGACATATTTTTCACGCGGTTGCAGTGTTTCACCAGTTAGGCCAGTATCATCAGGCTGCAAGTGCCCTACAAATCGCCGCCCGATGAAGTTGGCCTTGCGAGTGAAACACCACTACTGTGCAGCCATGTGTAAAATGTGCCCGTTGATAAGTACTAGACTGTGAGTACTTGAGCTTCTGTCATTTTTTATATATATTTNTCAAGGACAGCTTCGTGGCTTCCTGAGGCAACACCCTTCTTACACTTCACAACACTCATTTCCTACTAAACTAAACCAACACACTTCTGTGGCAGGGGTCTGCTGTTCATTAACTTGCTGCTAACTTGACTAGGAGTCTACATGCGAGTGTGTATACTTACATCATATATTATGTAATTGTGAACAGTGATTTTTTTTTCAAAGGATTGAAGATGATGAGTAAGCCGCTAGGCTATCAATAATATATAAAAAAGGGCAGAAGTTCAAGTACTCACAGTCCAGTACTTGTCAACAGGCGTACACACAACGAAGGATGACATATTTTTCACGCGGTTGCAGTTTCACCAGTTAGGCCAGTATCATCAGGCTGCAAGTGCCCTACAAATTGCCGCCCGATGAAGTTGGCCTTGCGAGTGAAACACCACTACTGTGCAACCATGTGTAAAATGTGCCCGTTGATAAGTACTAGACTGTGAGTACTTGAGCTTCTGTCATTTTTTATATATATTTTTTAAAGGGGTGTTTCAAGTGTGCTCACTTTACAGAGAACAGTCTTTAGGTACTAGAAAAAGAAACAAGAGAAGGCTTCACTCACTACGTAGACGTCACAGAACTCCATGTGCATGAAGGACTTGATGGCGGAAGTGGCAACGTGGAGGTCCGAGCCGTGGAGAGACTGCTCCAGTGTGCGCACCATGCACGCGAGGCGACTGAGGATCCAGCGGTCGTACTTGCCCAGCGGCAGATTCTCGTCCCTGCGAGGCTCCGGCCCCTGCGACCTCACCTTCTCCAGCGACAGGAGTGTGTACCGGCTTGCCTGCCACAGCTTGTTGCAGAACAGGCTGTGCGCGTGGCACTCTGCCACCTCAAAGTTGATGAAAACATCTGCGCAAACAAACATGCAGTCATAAACATCATTGATACAAAGTTGTCTTCTTGCCCCGCAGTGAGACAGAGAAATTAATGTTAATTTGCGCGCTTAAGTTTTCCGCCTGGCTAGCACATGAAGTGCAATGCAGAGGTTTGGTTAAAAATGTGCGGGTTGAATATTTTGTAGTTGTGTCTAAACACGAAAAGCATTGAAGACACAGTTTGTACCCACAGACAAGCTTCAAGTTATCTCTTTAACTCCAAGGATTACTTTATGGGAGTGAAAAATGGTTAAANGCGTGGCACTCTGCCACCTCAAAGTTGATGAAAACATCTGAGCAAACAAACATGCAGTCATAAACATCATTGATACCAAGTTGTCTTCTTGCCCCGCAGTGAGACAGAGAAATTAATGTTAATTTGTGCGCTTAAGTTTTCCGCCTGGCTAGCACATGAAGTGCAATGCAGAGGTTTGGTTAAAAATGTGCGGGTTGAATATTTTGTAGTTGTGTCTAAACACGAAAAGCATTGAAGACACATTTTGTACCCACAGACAAGCTTCAAGTTATCTCTTTAACTCCAAGGATTACTTTATGGGAGTGAAAAATGGTTAAANTTTTGTACCCACAGACAAGCTTCAAGTTATCTCTTTAACTCCAAGGATTACTTTATGGGAGTGAAAAATGGTTAAAACTGGTGTTTTCAGAATTAGTTTCAGCTGCTAAATTTTCTGGACAGAAATTTCAGAGTTGTCTTTAGAAATGCATACTTTTATCTCTAATAGTATGCGATAAAAATATAGGGCCACCAGTTAAAACCAATAAAAATATAGGGCTGCCAATTAAAATGATGTTGAGACCAGTGGCCGATGGAAAGACCGCACTTGTGCATAGAGGTGACGAGGCAAGTGGTGAGAGAGCTAGAGTCTCACTTAAGAGTTCAAACATTTCAAGGCCTCGATGCGCAAAATAATTGCCAGTAGGCAGAACCCTTACAGCATACAGCACTTACAATGACAAAGTTCATACTTTTAATGTTGTGTGAAGCGAGCGTGAACCTCAGGGCGTCGGCACCACATTCTGGTATTCCATTGGGGAACAGCTTCCTCTGGCCCTCTATTGCTTTCTCAAACTCCAGCTTCGACAGCAAGCCGGACTCCAGCTTCTTACGGTTTCGCTTCTGCAGCTCCTGGAGTAAAAATAAATAAACAGACCAACCAACCACATGGTTATTAGCGACAAATAATGATGCATTTCGCCTACTCTTGCTACAACACCAACCTTTCTGATACGGGATGCTGGTGAATCCTAGTTCTGGTTTCAAGGGAAGCAGGGGAACAGTTGGGACTCCCATGAAGACACACCCGCTGAGTGTCCATGTTTGCTGTCAATTTTGAATGTTATATGCGAGAATGCCATAGCAAACGTGGCTAGTGGAAATATTTTCTCTTGCTCACGCAACCTCCCCTCTCACACTTCCATGCTTCTCTCCAGATGAAAGAGATGGCGATGGGAACAGCAATGAAATGGCATTGATGGGAGTNCTCTCACACTTCCATGCTTCTCTCCAGATGAAAGAGATGGCGATGGGAACAGCAATGAAATGGCATTGATGGGAGTGCCCTGAGAAAATCCAGGTGTGGTTGTGCCAGTAATTGAAATTAGTTAGTTGTGGAGCAAAGCGAGTGGTCTGAATGTTACACCGCTGTGGCCCTAACTCCGTGAATAGTCTGCAGGTGACAGTTNCTGTGGAGCAAAGCGAGTGGTCTGAATGTTACACCGCTGTGGCCCTAACTCCGTGAATAGTCTGCAGGTGACAGTTAACTTGCGTACTGCCACTGTGGGCCGTTGTCCTCTCACGCCCTTGTATTATGCACGTCGTGAAACTGCAACTGTCTGCATCATTCACTGTTCCTTATGGATGCCATCACAATGGCAGACATTTCAAATTAGCTTTAGGTGCGAAAACTGTGTATGTTTGTGAAAAGGTTAAACACAGGAGAAACTTTTTTTACTATTCTGTAATTGGCAGGAATGTTAACAATAAAACCATCTTAGTATGTGCCCTGTTGAGAATTTTTCCTGCTTAATAAGTTTAGAGGCCAGGTTTTAAATAATATAAACACCAAAGTATAATTTGACTGTACTAATAAGTTTTCCTGGTTAATAGCCTAAATTTTGCAATTCCTTCATAAACAGCTTAACAGAGTTTTACTGTACTTGAAATTGAATAGTTAACTGAAACCGAAATGAAACTTTAAATATCTTAACCACTTCCAACAACATTAAGCATATGTGAACCAAAAAGTGATAATTACCTGTGAAGATATGCCAAATATAACATCCTCTGGCGACACCACATTCCCTAAACTCTTTGACATTTTCCTTCCGTGAGCATCACACAGAATTCCGTGAAGGAGTATCCTCTGAAACAATGAGTATGATCATTAATGATCACTGCCAATGCGAGAGAGACACTCGCAACACAACACAGCATCACTTCACAAAGCTGCTCACCTCGAAAGGCACTCGACACGTTAGCTGCAGACCGAGCATCACCATGCGGGCGACCCAGAAAAACAGAATATCGTGGCCTGTTTCCATCAAGCTCAAAGGATAATACCTCTTAAAATCCAAGCTCTGAAAAATAAATACAAATTTGAGTTTACATTATTTGCACNCAAGCTCAAAGGATAATACCTCTTAAAATCCAAGCTCTGAAAAATAAATACAAATTTGAGTTTACATTATTTGCACATAAAAACAAAAAATATTTGCACCATATTCGCCTATGCACTTCCAAAAAAATTGAGGGCCCTCTTATTATCACACATTAAAAATTTTGAGTTCAATGTTTTTTAGCATNCTATGCACTTCCAAAAAAATTGAGGGCCCTCTTATTATCACACATTAAAAATTTTGAGTTCAATGTTTTTTAGCATACGAATGTGTCTTTTTTCACTAGATTGTATGTTACGTAACAGTACAATCCACTTAACGAAATCTTAAAAATTTTAGTAGGCTGTGCTTTATAATAATAAAATATGACACTGACAGCATGACTTCTTACGTTTGAATAGATTCCAAGTGTAGTATTTACAGTATATGTATTATTAACTGAAATATTTTGCCATGTTAAACCTTTCTTAAAAGCCAAGATAAAATAATCTGCTTAAGGACATGCCAACGTAAGTTTTGGACAAATACATTTGTTGTCTTGACCAAAATAAGAAAGCAGAGGAGGGTGGTGGTCGTCTTATATTTGGGTAATTGGTTAAATTTAAGAGCTCGATTTCCACCATGAGCATACAACCCAAACAGAAATAATGCAAACCAGATTTCCTGCAGTAAAAATGTTTCTAGTACAGGAAATTACCAGCAATGAAAACAAGTATAATAACTAACATTGTAATGATAATGATGAAACGGAAGCAGTGGTGTAGCCAGAAACTTCTGAATGTGTGGATTACATGGACTGAAACGAAGTGAGGGGAATTACACCCTCATTAGCGGTGCTTACGCACCAGTCAACAAAGACAAACATTAAAGAAAAAATTACTTCGCTACATAATAAAACCATAATATTATCCCAATTAAATGATTATTAATAACATAACTGATGGCAAACTTAGGTGCAAAAGGGACCGCCACGTGCCCCCTGGCTATGTGACTGAGCAGAAGGACGCAGTTCACCTGGTCAGGCCAGCCGAGAGCGGAGAAGGGAAGCAGTGCAGAAGAGAACCACGTATCCAGGACGTCCTCGTCCTGCACCACTGAGAGCTGCTCCGCCTCCTCTAGGCTGAGGTGGAGCTGCGCTGCGGCCTTCCTGCGCGCGTGATCCACGCTGCTGGCGGCTATCCACACTGCCCCGGCCGCGTCGCCCGCCTTCCCGCACAGGTACATGGGCACTCGGTGTCCCCACCACAGCTGCCGCGACACGCACCAGTCTCTGCACCATGGACCACGAGGTGTGGACTGTAAGACAGCTCAGTGCAGACAGTCAAGCTCTTCCATTCAGGTAGCAAAACATATGAATGCTGATTTGACTACTCATTCAAATTAATTACTACCCTAAAACCATGGCATTATTATTATAAAAAAAACTTGATATTAAAGAATCTCATTGTAGAAAATTGTAATATATTAATTAAACAAATCATAACATTTATTTTGCTGACCAACAAGTATTAAGCCACAGACTACACACTTAGAGAACCTCTGTTCATGACATCTGTTGTTGAAATTCAGCTTGTGATGAATGACTACAAATACTGACTCTACTTCACTGCATAATGGTCGCACATTTTAAATTAATTTCCTTGAAAATTTGGGGTGCAACTATTATGAAAATCATAGGCTACGTACTTTACAACCAGCAGAGCATTCTTGCAGGGTCAACTTTGCACCCTTTGTAAAGGGCGGAAAAAACACTTTGGTCATTCACCTTCGGCCGCAACCTGTCTCGGCCAGAACCACTTTGTCTTGTCCCCTCCATGCGTCGTGAAGGAGAGGCTGACAGAACCATCCTGCTCAGGAATTTGTTAATGAAGGGGTATCTGGAGTANGGAATTTGTTAATGAAGGGGTATCTGGAGTAGGGAGGGTTCATACTTCCTGTGTATTCTGGCTCGACTGCAGTGCTGAAAACAGTACAACTTTTGGGTGGAACAATTTTGTTTCCCTTTTCTGCGCTTAAAAATTACAGTGCAACCATTATGCGATGAAAAAACGGTACAGGAAATGAGCTACACAGAACCACTGATGANGGCTTAAAAATTACAGTGCAACCATTATGCGATGAAAAAACGGTACAGGAAATGAGCTACACAGAACCACTGATGAATCATGCTGTCATGCCACGAGAAACAGAAGAGAAATTTGAATTCCTGCCTGTTATCAAGCGAGTCATGGGAGGCTGTGCTAACTACCGGGCTTTCCAGGCTTCAATGGAGTGTACGGAACTGGGATTTAAGGTGTCCGACGAAAGCAACGGTGGTGCGAGAAGTCGAGAGGAATCACCTGATGTTGTAAAGCCAGTCATACCAGACCTTCTGGAACTGCTGTGGTTCTATGTCGAGCCGGCCGTCCTGCAGTGCGGCCGCAGCTTCCTCGGCCATCGCCTTGCACCTCACGAACCTGAGCAGACACATTCACCGTCACCCTGCCAGCTACTGTTCATATCTCCTGGTAGGATTTCCACAAGTAACATCCACTCGCTGGTTTAAATATTATATAACAACTGTCTCGAGAATTAGGCTACTCTTGCATTTCCACTGTGTTACAGATGAAAAATTTATTTCCCAACCACTTATTTTATCAGGTTTTTTTATCTTGGCACTCCTATTCAGATTTGGTATGCTCAAAACAAAAAACAACAATTTAAATACATTTTGAGAACACTAGAAACTTGACTCATAAATTAAAAGCACTCCTTAGTACTGAATATTTAAAACAAAAAACTTGAGGTAAAATGCTAAGCGACTTTATGACCCCTTGGGCCTATTAAAACCAAAGGAAGTTGCAATGTCTTGGTTCACCGCAATATGTTAAAGCAGACTCTTAAAAATTAGAATTTAGACTTTATTAAGTGGTCTNTTGCAATGTCTTGGTTCACCGCAATATGTTAAAGCAGACTCTTAAAAATTAGAATTTAGACTTTATTAAGTGGTCTGTACTACATGGAAACCATTATTTTAGTTGAATGTTAACATTAATTACTAGACTATTAATTACTACCAAATTTAAAATATTGTCCTCAAATTTTTTGTTAGTAAAACAGGAGCCTCAAACTTTTAAAATACATTTTAAAAAAATTTAATACTTGGTTAAAGTATGGTCCTCATACTCTTTTCAATATAATTTTGCATTAATTTAAATATTATTATTGAAACTATGCGCACTAACATACGCAATGGTGCTGAATTAGTAATAAGTAAAAGAAATAACGTTAAGAACTACTGATGTATACTGAAAATAATTTTAGTTAATTTCAATTACAGATGAAGCAGGCACAACTTACCACTGAGGCTTCAATAGCAGCTCGACTACGTCTCCGGAGCGACTACAGAATGGAACATGCATCGCGTGGTCCTTGTGACCTCTCAGCAGGTTCATCTGCTTCAGAGCCTCGTGTATTCTCTTGCGAGCTTCAAACCTCTTCAGGCCCTGAAATGTGTTTCATCGCACAGATGCCAGCAGACTTTGAAACATGAAACAGTCTGTCATAAGCACGCAGTCACAATGTACACTGTAAACACTGCGCTGATGATGACCTGGCTGAAGAGGTTCATCAGAGGAGGTAAGAAATAATAGACTTAATTTTTACCTTTAGAAAGCCACATATTGATTGACTAAATTTTAAATGTAAGAATGCCAGCAAAATTTTCCACTTCACATAAATATTTCAGATTGTCATTAAAAGTAATGCCACCTAAACAAAATGTCCTACATGAGTATGCCTCATTTCTCGATGGAAACCGAGCATTGCTACGGCACTCAGCTGCCTACAAATGGGTTTTTAAATCAGTCTCTGCCGCAGAAAGTCATTTCACAGACAGTAACAATTTGCAGCATTCACTTTTAAGTGTCTTTTATATTCAAAGCTACCCGTAATGAAATTTACTAATTTTTATATTATAAACAAGTTAAAAATAATATTCAGAATGTTCCTTTTTTAAAAATTTGCCTTAATATTCACATGCGTTTTATATAACCTGTAAATGTAATCTCAATTTCAAACTCCACACATGAAGTAGACTAGTGTTCAGAAACTTGTAAATACTTGAAGATCATTTGTAATAAATTATTAACTATTATACTGCAGTGATAAATCACATTTTCAATTTTCATATATGTATTTTTAATAACTGAGGTTTAATGGGTAACATATATATAAACTTGTACAATTCAGTTGAACGTACCGAAAATTGTCCACAATTTTCGCCCAGCGTACCATCCTCCATAATAACAGGAATGATTTCCAAACTGTGCCTTCGTGCAACTTCCAAGTCAATGGTGTTATGGGCTGGAGTTATCTTTAATGCCCCTGCAACAAAAACATAACGCATCAAGCAAAGTTTCTCCTTTATCAATTCTTTCTAGTGCAATGCGTGGATTGCGACGTACCTGTACCCAGCTTCACGTCCACACACTCGTCGAACACTATCGGCAGCTTCTTTTTTGTGAACGGGTTCCAGACACGGGCGCCCTGGAGGTCCCTGTAGCGCGGATCCTGCGGGTGAACCGCCACCGCAACGTCACCTAACACTGTCTCCAAACGAGTCGTGGAGACCACCACTTCACCATCTGAAACCCAGTAGGTGACATTGTATCTTCTCTCCACACGAGCACAACTGCTGTAGATTCACACATGGCCACAGCGAACTCCATAACTGAGGCTAAGCTCAGAAGCTTTCGGACCACTGATGGATGTGTGCATCTTTGTGTAGACTATTCTCAGTAAAAATAGCACTTTCAAAAGTCCTCTTATTTGGAATAATAGTCAATAAATTAATTTTATTTTAGCATTAGACGTTAGCTTCAGAGTGTGGTGGAATATACCCACTGTGTCCATTACTTACAAGACAATATTATTTAAGAAGGTGGTTAAAGGATAAAAAAAATAGCAGGAAAAAAAAGTAACTAGGGCGTCAAAAGTGCTCACTTTACCGTGAACAGCATATAGATGCATGTTCGGGGTAGTTTAGTTTGTAGCTTCTCCCTTTCTTCCAATTAGCCTTGCAGTACAAAATAAGGGATTTTAATAAATGTAAAAAGGAGCATCAATTTTTTTGGAAGTAACAAAAAACATAGTCTTATATATTAGTTGGGAAATCACACACTATTTGGCTGCAAAATGGGACCCTGCATGGAGGCTATCAGCCATACACCAGTCATTGAGGAGGAGTATGCAGTGGTAGTTGCTAGGCAACTGCTTCCCCCCTCGCCAGGATGTGCAAGGGGAGGAAGCAAGGCCATGCCTAACTGTGCAGAGAATGGCTGCTGCTCTTGCGAGATATTTCACTCCCAGCTGTTGGCAGTTCCCACAAACAAAAAATTTAACAATCATTTAGTTTACAAGGAATGTGTGTACAAGTGTTGACCTGGGAGCGTAATTAATGTTACTTTACAAAGTGGTGCTGTAAATGCTTTCTTTTTCGAGTATCTAACAAGATATCCACGTAATGGTTGGAGCCTTAATTCTCTAAGAAAATTTTAGTATAAAATGTGCGACGATCATGGGAGAAATCACACAAATCTCTGAATAGTATGCTAGGAGTTAAAAAAAAACAACCTTTAACTTTATTCGTGTAAATGTTACATACAAATGACACTTAAAACACATTATTAAAGAATTTAAACAATTATAACTGAAAATATCAAACTTTAAATGACTCGGTGCTCAAAAAATGTTAATGATGGAGAAGAACCGAGTTTACTCTCACCGGTGTCGCAGAGCTCGTAGGCAAAGTCCACGAGAGTCCCAAACTCGACAGGCTCAGAGTGTCCCGGCACCTCCACGTAGGTCGCCTTCTCGAACGGCCTGTGAACAACCTCCACGTCTGAAATGGCAGACTGCAGGACACACGACCAGTTGACGAGGGAGCTGTCGCGGTACACCACTCCCGCATCAAACAAGTGGATGAAGGCCTCCATCACCGCAGCTGTTTGCTTCTGAAAACAACATTATCTAGACGACATACACTCTNGCTGTCGCGGTACACCACTCCCGCATCAAACAAGTGGATGAAGGCCTCCATCACCGCAGCTGTTTGCTTCTGAAAACCACATTATCTGCCATTACAAAGCAATAGACGACATACACTGTTTAAATACTGGGACATGCGAGTATTCTCAAGCAGGGATACTAAAACTATGGCCAGTAGGCCATTACTAACATATTCANCATACACTCTTTAAAATGTTAGTCATGACAATACACTGTACAGTTTTTATAGTTTAACAATTGCTACTCGAGACAGTGAAGATCACTTCAAATGTTTTGCTTCTACTAAAATTCCATTCCTTGTAATAAGCCACAAAACTACGTGGTTCGTGTCCCCTTGTTGCCTGTTCTATTTGGCCTACAACCTAAATGTTTATAAATGCTATGTCTAAAAGTCACAGTTGTGTTGCTATCAAGCAGACTTACAGCATCCATGGTGTAGATCTCCCTGGACCAGTCGAGAGACACACCCAGCCTCCTGAGCTGCCCCACGATGGCACGCGCCTGCTGGTGCTTCCAGGCCTCCGTGCGCTGAGCGAACCCCTCCCGACCCACGTCGCGCCTCGTCAGCCGCTCTTCGTGCCACAGCTTCTTCTCGACCAGCACCTGCGTGGCGATGCCAGCGTGGTCCAGGCCGGGCACCCACACGACGCTGTCACCTCGCATCCTGTGCCTGCCAAACCAACACCACGTCACTTCTGGCAGGCACTGCATCACAGCACCATGCTACACTTCAGTCTGGGAGAGACCCGCACATTCGTTCTGTTATCTGGCACCTCGTAGATTTCATGTCTATACACACAAATAGGAGTTGTTAGTTTGACAGGAAAGCCCATTTCCTCCCGTCACGTGGTTGCTCCCTTATTCAGCCGTCCTACTGCTGCTCACAGTTCTCTAATGGCTGCAATAAACCTGCACATATATTGAAGTTTATTATACCTGTTAATAAGCAAGCTTAATAGGTGGTCACACTACTCTCCTCTCACCAAGGTAAACTGCGGCCCACCCCTGGCTGGGTCACCCAGATTCTCGCATGTAGCGAAACGTGGAGGTTTTTTCGCGGTTGGCCGGATGTTTTGTCGAAGCACTCTTGTTCCTCCCGCCCCTGCGTATTCCTGCTTCACATCATTCCACCCACGCAGACACCCGTCACCTCGCAGTTAAGAGCCGACTAAAACTTCTCAACCCAACACTTGCTTGATAATGTATTATCACACATCACCATGTTGGAATTCACAGTCCTCTAACTTCAACTGGGGCCTGTGTTCATCGGCCGCTGCCACGGCTAGAACCCGGTCTCTTGTTACAACTTGCCAAACAACATTCAACCATTTGAGTTTTATGCTTTCACTTTAACGGCAGGTTTAGAGTCCTGCAGGGGTGTTGGATAAGCTGATTACCAATGACACAAGTAAAACTAGTATATACCTACATTTGTATCATAGCTAGCATGTTACTCAACTGTGATGTGAAGAGCACTGACTGCTTGTAAGAGGCTACCAAGGAAACGGATTACACACCTGCAACTCGTTAATACTATACAGTTCCTTCAAACTACGCTGCATCAGCTATGATTACTAATAAAAAGGGCATTAATAATTTATGGGGAAAAAATGTTGAGTTTGCACGTGTGCAAATTTACATACATACTCCACACTGGCTCTTGTGATTAAAATGATGTAATGATTTATGTGTGAACGTTATAGAGTAAAAGCTGGAGTTTTTGCCATTTCTGTACGGTTTTTTTAAGTACTTTTAGTTAGTACTTACCACCTAGCCAAGACGTCTTGTACGGTGCAGGTGAGAACGTGTCCGAGATGCAGGTAGCCGGTAACGTTGGGCGGAGGCAGGACCATGCTGAACGTCTTGCCTTTGGACGGCTGGTTTTCAGGAGCGAAGAACCCTCTGCCTTCCCACCACTCGTACCAGCCTCGCTCGACCTGCTGTGGCTTGTACGCTGGTGGGAACGGGCCCTCCGTGTCTGCAGGCAATCAACCATTACACGTGAAACCATCTAATATTTTAACAATTATAACTGTTCCATTTGATTCTGATAAAAAATTAGCTACTATGATATGCTGTCCTATCATCTGAACAAGAGATACCCCCCCTACAACTTGCGAATGAAGATGATCGTTTGTCTTGCTCAGGCAAATTTTACAGACTTTAGAGGTTTAAGTAGATAGCATGTAATTTAAAAATTTTTTAAATTTATACTATAAGTGTAACTTTTTCATAAAGGTGGTCATACGTAACAAAACATGTGAAAGAATGAAGCATGGCTGTAAATGGGGAAATGTAAACGTATCTAATTGTTATATAATAAGGGTACGTAGTTGAACAATTGTAGGCGACTTTGTGCATCGCAGTGACCGCACCTTTTACACCGACCCGGTATGTGCTGATCTCGGCACCTGCACCAAGTACAGGTGATCCATGTTTGGACTACTTCGACATTTGATAGCGCCTACAAGTATGACAAGAGCCATGAGGCTATAGCATGAATTTAAGTATAATATTCACAAAATAAACAAGTTGAAAGATTTAGGCCTACACTAAAAAACCAAGAAAATTAGGATTCCACAGGATATTTGAAAAGGCAACTAAGTCGATTTTACTACAATATCCCTCCTACACTTTAATACAATTTTTTTTGCTTAAATGTAGTAAATAAATTACATATATTTTAAATTACAATGTGTCTGTGCTCATTATGATTTCTATGATGTAACCTTTATAGGGAATTCCAATGATGACTATTATTTCCCTGTAACCATTTACTTATTTATTACGAGACAATGTAATTAAGTGAAGAAGAGATTTGGCTGGCTCTTAACATCGAGGTCTTGAGAGCCGATGAGGGTGATTGAGGTGAACATGGAGCAGCACTGGAATGAAAGGGCTGGGAAACGGGAGACCCCCGAGAAAACCCGCCGACCAGTGGCATCGTCCGGCACGATTCCCACATGTGAAAATCCGGGATTTGCCCGGCCGGGGATTGAGCCCGGTTCGCCTTGGTTAGAGGCGAGCAGGCTAACCGCTCAGCCAACGCAGCCCCACAATGTCGTAAAGATTTTATAACACCAAGTTTCCCATATCCCGGAATTTTACTCCATATCGGATCAACAGGATAAAAAAAAATTCAAATTAATTAAAAATAAATAAACAAGCAGACCTTTAGCCGGGCTCCTAAAATGTTGGCAGTAACAATGAATAGGCGATTCCTATGTGTGAAATATAATTTTACAGCCTTCTTTTTCTCATGTAACTCAAACTTTTGCAAACTGTCTTTTAACATCGTTATTACCTCTATTTTAATGTTGACAAGCCTTTAAACCTTTAAAATTATTTGAATATGAAATAATTTATTTTAACAATTTTACGTTGGCCTGTCGTCTACCAAAACAGCAGATTGTACGAAAGTAAACCGTAGCCCACTGATTGAATATAAACAATTATCATCCAAAATAATTGCGAACCTTTTTTCCCACCGGTACAACCACTTTTTGTACTTAAGTTTCTTCCTCGGATAGCACACACTGTGGTCGCCCATTGCTTTTTCAGATAAGGTTTCCGGACAAAACAAATATTAATTAAATTAAGAGCTATTTTCCCATCACACATTTCTATTATATTATGTATTTATTGTCGCGTTTTAGAATCATTACACCAACGTGAACACCGCTACATTGCTGGAATCACATCAAAACAATAACAAAGGCACGCAGAAGCAAGCAGACAAATCGTCAGTGTCGCCACAACTATAATACATATATTTCCCACGCCAGGGAACCTTTTATAATAATAACAACCAACGGCCGCAATAAGGCTACCATGCAGTGGCGATCTCTCTCACATCTCCCCCACCCGACAAAATTCCTCTTCCACGCCCTTCCTGAACTTTGCCACCCCCCTCACAGACCTCACAAGCATTGAATGCCTAATCTTCTTCGTTCTCCACATCCTCTCAAGCTTCGCACTGTTGTTTCCTCTCCCTCTGAACACTCTCTTACTTAGCTGGCAGCGTAAATTTCCCCACCCTCGCTCTCCATTCCCCATCCTGTACATCCTGACCAGCCTTTCAACTTTCCTCCTGTCCTTCAACGAGCTCTACCCCATTTCTTTCATCATCACTGATGACTTATAGTTCCCTCCATTCTCACCATCCTGCCCCTGTCTTCGCCACCTACTCTTCACTCATCGTGCTGCCCTTCTTTGCACCTTCTCTAGCTCTCGCACCTCCACCTCCATGTACGACTCCCATACTGCTGCCGCATATTCTAGCATCGTATCAATTGCCTGCCATCCCTGTCCTGGTGGCCTATACGCTGCAGCAAAGTAATCCTCCTCCTACTACCCCCACTTAATTCAATTTCCAACACCTCAACATCTCCACTATTCCATTCTACTGATCCTTTCAGCCCCTCCCTTACACACACCATTATTCCTCCTCTCCCATCTCTGTTTCGTCCGAAGATGGTGAACTTATCCTACCTACATTCAGATGTGGACCACTCCTGCATGGTCTGGGACGGCCATTGTCATCACGTCATTGGCCCACAGTAGCTGCACCAGGGAGGCCCGCGGAACATGCACGCCGTGCATCCCGATGCGTGTCCGCATCGTTCACTTGGGAACGGGTAATGACCCGATACCGAGGATAGGAATCAAGTGTTAGAATGTGTTTTAACCACCTTTGCCACCCTGCTACCTTTCTTACTAATAACTCTTTGCTCCAAATCCTTGATTGTTGCACCACCAAATGCTGCTTTATATGTATTTCCTGTCCTGATTTCCCTCAATTCCACCCCCTTTACGATCAAGATGCATAGGAAAACCACCTCGGGTTCATTTCTTACAACCCTTTCCTGCTTTGTGTCCATTCCACCCACCTGCCTCGCCTTGTCTATTTCACCTCTTCTCTTATCCCTGCCACCAGCCTCCTCCTGCACAAACCCTTGTTTCCTTCCCTTTGACCAGCCCTCCTTTTCCCCTCCGACTAAGAACTGTCCATTTTCCCCTACTTGCTGGTCTTTGCTATTCTCTCTCCTTCAAGCCTCAACATACAGCTTCCTGCCTTCCACCACTGCATGTTTCCTGCATACTGTATCCCGCTCATATATCCTTGTTTGCTTCCTGCTGTCTACTATCTCCTTATCCCTTGCTACCATTTCCCGTTCATCTATCCTTATTTGCTTTCTAGTGTCATCTACTNTCCCGTTCATCTATCCTTATTTGCTTTCTAGTGTCATCTACTGCCTTTTCCGTCTCCAGCTCCTCTATCCTCCTCAATCTCTGCCTCTCCTCCTGCAGATCCTTCTGTAGACAAGCTTGCATTTTGCCTAACTCATCCCTTATGCCTTCCAACTCTTCCTCTAACTTTTCTACCCTTATTGCTAAACTACACCTACCCATCTAACTCCGGACCTTTTCCTCAACCCCCTCAATCCTGTGTGTCATTCCCCTCCCTTTCCTGCTCATCAATTCTACAATCTCCCCTTTCCAACTCTCCTGCTTAGCCACTTCCATTCTTGTCACTAGCACAACCGCTACAAGGTTCCCCATCAGCATTCCCCAAATTCAGTTTCCACATCCCCCACCTGTTTGAGTTTCCTTTTCTACTGATAGTTTTGTTTTCTGCCACCGCCATTTCCCCGACACATTCCTCACACCTCCACTCGTGATACCAGCCGCCGCACTGTACATCCCTCCTCCACCTTCCCANATTTCCCCGACACATTCCTCACACCTCCACTCGTGATACCAGCCGCCGCACTGTACATCCCTCCTCCACCTTCCCAGTCCCTTGCACTTGCACCTCCCTACCATTTTTTTGTGTGGTCACAACCGTTATCGTTGTGTGTGTGTGTGTGTGTGTGTGCACACACACACACACACGCACTCTACGGGATTTTAGCTTTTCCATTTGAATTCTAAACCTATTGAGAAGCAACGAAAACAATAAATTTCGTTGGGGCGTACTTTTTTTTTCACAAGAATAATTATAGAATAAAGTGCATGTTCTACTTTGGACACCTTNAAATTTCGTTGGGGCGTACTTTTTTTTTCACAAGAATAATTATAGAATAAAGTGCATGTTCTACTTTGGACACCTTTTGTGCCAGTATTATTATCAATACACATGTTAGTATTTGAGGTTCGCACTTAAACTTGTAGGTTTTAATACATCTAGAAAATAATAAAATTAAGGTATTTATATTCACATGAAAGGGTGGGTCTGTTGAAAAATCAAGTTTAGTGTTGTGTTGACCAATGGCTCTTTGTGATTCACGACAAACTTTGTTCTATGGAGGTACTTGATCTGCGGTAATTGTGGTCTTGACACGTTGGTGGACCTGTAGCCAACCGCACGCAGCTGTTGTCTCGTCTAGCAATGGCTGCTCGGGGTGTTTACATCTGCGGAGCTGGGCTAAGGAGGCTCGTGTTGCCTCCGTCGAGCGGCGTCCGCTGTTGTAACAGTGAGCTGGGGAGTGTGCGCTACTTTGCAGCGAGGCCGCGAGCTCGCAGCCCCAGGAGCGCTCTCAAACTCGGCCTGCTGAGCGCCGGCCTGGGGGCCGTCGTCGGCACCGGGTACACCTACTACGCCGCACGGAACAGGCAACCCGTCGGCAATACAGACCTGCACACCTCCCCTGTCCTCGAGGCCTTCCCAGACGTCAGGATATCCAGACAGGTGACTTCAACTCTCATACTTTCCTACAGGTATTATGTAACCATGAGCTTCCGTATTCCTTTCATTTGGTATGTATTCTTGCTCCCAGGTAGCTGGAGAACGCTTGTTGTAATCAGTGAGATGGTTTGTAAGGGCAGCCGTGTGTGTGAGAGACAGTTGCACATAATTTGGCAGAAGAAAATTCTTTGAGTAATTATTAAGAATTACGTATTTTTTAAAGGAAGCATCCTGGAGCTATGAAAACTTTAATTTTTTTTTTTAACCCAGGCTATTACTAATGAAGGATAAACCTACAGAGTGTGGAAACAGGTAGCGTATTGTAGAGTCCGGCAAGGGCAGAGGTTGGCATGCCTGCTTCAGCACTCGCCTCCCACCAAGGTGAACTGATTGTGGTTCCTGGTGGCGCTGCTCCCGGTTGGCGTGTTTTGTCGGGGATCTCGTGTTCCTCCTGTCTTTGCATTCCGCCATTGCTCCGCATCCACCGCACTTCACCCTCGCCGACCTCAATACTATGTTGTTAAGAGCCAGCAAAACCTCTCCAGTCCGTTGTTTACAGCCCAGGATTGTTTCCTGTTGTCAGGTGACTGGCGTGGGTGACAACTCTGGGTTGAAGTTGACGCTGTTCCAGTACCCGACGTGTCCCTTCTGCTGTAAAGTGCGTGCGTTCCTCGACTACTCCGGCCTGTCGTACGACGTGGTGGAAGTCGACCCGGTACTGCGGAAGGAGATCAAATGGTCGCAGTATAAGAAGGTTCCCATTCTTGTCGTTCAGCTGGAGGAAGGATACCAGGTGTGTTAAGTACCCTTTACAAATCTACCACATTTTATCTTTTTTTTTTTTTCATGGCATTGCTATGTTATTGATTGAGCTGTCTTAAGGCACATAGGCAGTACCTAGTATTTTGAAGCTAAATTTTTCTAGTGATCTTCTATCATTCATTAAATGGTTAGTTAATTTAATATGCATTCACAGTAATTCCCAACTATTGTTTTTTTTTTAAGGAAACTGTTGAACTAGCATTGAACCAATAAGTAGAGCGTACAGAGGCCAAGTAAAGTGTGTATACTGGACTCGCATTAGGGTGGACCCTGGTTCAATTCCTGGCCTGACCATCTTGATTGTGGTCTTCTGTAATTGCTCTGGGGGCAATCACAACCCTCAATCATCAGTCATCATAATTAAATACCTCTGGTCACTTTCCCAAGTGCAGTGGCCTAAAAAATATGCTAAAGACACTTGAGTATACAAACATTTTTATGAAGACACACCATGAAGAGGTTTGATTCCCTTCTGTAGGAGCAGATATTTAATGTGCAAACTCTCTAACTTGCTGGATAGGGCTGCTATTGGAATAAATTCATCTGTAAGACTGTTTATCAGCTTTGTGTCAGCAGGCAGTAAAAAAAAAAAAAAAAGGTCTGCAAACGTCTTTAATACTTTAATTGACTTTGCAGCAGCTGAACGACAGCTCCATGATAATATCGTCCCTGGCTTCGTTCCTGAATGACCCACGCCAGAACTTGAAAGATGTCGTCAAGTGTTACCCGAAGATGGAGTTCAAGGATGACGATGGCTCGGTCAAGTCGGAGGTGCTGAACCGGTACTTCCTGATGTTCCAGGATGTCCCCCCGGGAAGAACCGCTGAGAACTTGGTGTGAGTCTGTAATTCAATGAGGGCAGTACTGCTAGAGCAATGTAGATGATGACAAAGAACATTAAGGAATCTTAGTACAGGAGTCACAATAATCATCCATACTTAACAGTTATGTACATATATGTGCATTTGGAGATGGAAACCCACATGTGTCCCACTTGAGACAGAATGACGTATATGAGAGGAGACTGACGATAGTCATGGCTGGCTCTCCTACCCGAGGGACAGACGTGTCACTTCAGCCAGCCAGGAGAATGTACGAGGTGAGACGCAGCGGAAGGAAGATGCAGGAGGAGATGGGAGAGCCCCGAGGAAACCTCTACACCATGGTGGTGTCCATCATACTTCCCATGTGAGGACCCGCGCCTTGCCGTGGTCTGGGATCGAACCTCAGTTGACTAACCCACTGAGACAAACGAGCGTCTGAAAATAAATATCCGTTTTGTGTAAACTCACCAATCATAAAAGTGAATCAATACACATTTGCACATTGACAATACATAGAACAATAAATTTGCATGTAATTTTTATTATTGGTCTATCCTGAACAATAAAACATGTGTGTAGAGGCAGTGACACTTTCCAAAGGTCTATTTGGAAAGTGCTGGATTAATCGTGGAAACTCTCTACCTCGTTTGTTTGTTTGTGCATAGTGAGGAGAGGAAGTGGAGGAAATGGGCGGATGACAAGCTGGTGCATGTTTTGTCTCCGAATGTTTATCAAACTCCCAACGAAGCCCTGCAGGCCTTCAACTGGTTCTCAGAGGTGAGTACGAACTCATGATTGCCACTCACCTGGAGAACTGTCAGGGTATTTTGAATACGGCAGATGAATGTCGGGGATTCTGTGATGTGCAAGCTGTGTTTGGCGTTTCTATAATCAGTCTGCACCACTATTGCCAACGTATTAAATTATGGTGATGATTGTGGATGAAATATTTAGGTGTTTTTCTTTGCAATATGTGTAAGTAGAAATTTTGTAAGATCGGATAAATATTTTGGTGTAAAAAGTGTGGTATAATGCAAATTTGTCTANTATGTGTAAGTAGAAATTTTGTAAGATCGGATAAATATTTTGGTGTAAAAAGTGTGGTATAATGCAAATTTGTCTATCTATTCTTAACAGAAATATATTGCAGGAGTAGGCCGCTACGTTACAGATTGCATTATAGAAAGCAGACAATGCACAAGTACTCGCAGGGCGGTGCTCGTAGATACACACACACAAACAAACGCCAGACGCAGGGATGCATGGAAAATTTGTTCGTCTGGCTTTTATTTATGTCTAACTTTAAAGTACTGTATTCTTGAATTAATGAATCTTTAGCTTAGTATCTTCTGTGACTTGTAATATTTATTTCACATTAAATACAAATTAAAAACAGCAATGTGTTGGCAACGGCTAGTAAAAAATACTTCACAGATAAATATTGTTTTAACCCAGTTTTTTGGTATGCTATTTGCAAATTAAACGGTGCCTCTTGATATATTTGAATTTTTAGGTAGCACTGAAGGAAGCATATTTCATTGTTACAGTTAAAAATATCAGTGCAAATTACCGCGGAGTATGTCACTCCCCCGCCCTCGTTTTTTTTCTCAGTTTCTCACAGCTTGTAGTAGCAGGAAAATTATACATGTTTTCAATATTAGCATATTTCATAATTGTTACAGCAAAAATAATGATTTTTAAATTTGTCTTTGTATTACTTGTGGGGCACGTGGCGCACACGTGATTATACGTAGTTACAGGAGAAAAAGTAGTAGTCGATGCACACGTCACGCATCAAAGGTTATAAATGTCTTATGCTGAACCAGGGTACATGTAAGTTATGTAGAATTTGAATTCCAATATGATTTAAAGCACGTTTCNTATGTGTAAGTAGAAATTTTGTAAGATCGGATAAATATTTTGGTGTAAAAAGTGTGGTATAATGCAAATTTGTCTACCTATTCTTAACAGAAATATATTGCAGGAGTAGGCCGCTACGTTACAGATTGCATTATAGAAAGCAGACAATGCACAAGTACTCGCAGGGCGGTGCTCGTAGATACACACACACAAACAAACGTCAGACGCAGGGATGCATGGAAAATTTGTTCGTCTGGCTTTTATTTATGTCTAACTTTAAAGTACTGTATTCTTGAATTAATGAATCTTTAGCTTAGTATCTTCTGTGACTTGTAATATTTATTTCACATTAAATACAAATTAAAAACAGCAATGTGTTGGCAACGGCTAGTAAAAAATACTTCACAGATAAATATTGTTTTAACCCAGTTTTTTGGTATGCTATTTGCAAATTAAACGGTGCCTCTTGATATATTTGAATTTTTAGGTAGCACTGAAGGAAGCATATTTCATTGTTACAGTTAAAAATATCAGTGCAAATTACCGCGGAGTATGTCACTCCCCCGCCCTCGTTTTTTTTCTCAGTTTCTCACAGCTTGTAGTAGCAGGAAAATTATACATGTTTTCATTAGCATATTTCATAATTGTTACAGCAAAAATAATGATTTTTTAATTTGTCTTTGTATTACTTGTGGGGCACGTGGCGCACACGTGATTATACGTAGTTACAGGAGAAAAAGTAGTAGTCGATGCACACGTCACGCATCAAAGGTCACAAATGTCTTATGCTGAACCAGGGTACATGTAAGTTATGTAGAATTTGAATTCCAATATGATTTAAAGCACGTTTCNCAAATGTCTTATGCTGAACCAGGGTACATGTAAGTTATGTAGAATTTGAATTCCAATATGATTTAAAGCACGTTTCTACTCCAGGGGAAAAGTAAGTTAAAAATTCTCTTCTACTTACCTTTTTGAGAGTATTTAAGATTACTGATAATTTATGCAGGGCTTGTAACAGGTGCCTTTTTCCATTTTTTTTCTCACTTTTCCACAGAATTGGTCTCTTTTTCCATGATATTTTAGTTTATTTTAAAAATTTTAGCTACGTGATTACACGATGTGAGATTCTGAAAAGAGGCAGTTGTCTCTGCCCTCTTCACTTTGTTCTCTAGATTTTTAATTTCTTAGAAATACAATAAAACTTTTTATACTTATTTTGTAGTTATTCGAAGGGAACAAAAAAAATACTGTGGGCTGCAGGAAAAGGTTTTAAAAAATATTCATAATACAATTGTTAATATGGGGCCACAGAAGTGTTGTGAAGGAGGCTACTGTACTTCAAATATATTCAAGTAAGTTTAAAACAAATTACGTACAGTAATACAACATTCAGCTACTTCTTTGTTTTGCCCCAATTAATGTTTTCTGAGGGACTGCACATAATATGCTCCATGCTGTATAATCCAGTGTGTCGTAGCGTTTAATTTCAAGATTTCCAAGGCTGCGATGAATTGGTTACAAACAAACTCACTAGGAAAAAAACAAGGCTCATTACTTGGTTAATGATGCTTTGAACAGTTCCATGCTTCCTTTGTCCAATTTGCTGATGCTCGGATCTGTTGGTCCGAATGTCAATAAGTCTGCTGCTCAAAGTATTAATGACAGCTGTGTGTTGAATACAAGGAAGCCATTACTTGACATAGGTACCTGCAACATCCACACAATCCACAATGCATTTCTTAAAGGCATTTCAAGATTTAGAGAAGATGTTTCTGAGCTTGTTTTGGATGTACACCACTTTTCTGATGGGTGGCCAGCTCGAAGAAGGGACTGCATTGAAATACAGACGTCTCTGAAGCTCCCAAAACATCATTTGGTCAAGCATTATCCAAGTCGGTGGCTCACGTTATACTCAGCTGCAGGAAGCAGTGGACTGCTGTGTACAAGTATTGTTTGAACTACATTCCCAAAAATATACCTAACTTAATGGAAACACCACGCTACTTGAAAATTGTCCATCTAGTGAAGAAACCTACGATTAAAGCTGAAATATTGTTTGTCATTTCCAGTGCAAAATTGTTTAGTAGTGTTACGGAGTTTTTTTTTTTTTNACGATTAAAGCTGAAATATTGTTTGTCATTTCCAGTGCAAAATTGTTTAGTAGTGTTACGGAGTTTTTTTTTTTTTTTAAAGAATGAACCTCAAATTCATCTGCTTCATTCCCAGCTTGAATCATTAGTTGCTACCTTACTTGGAAGAATCTGCACCACAGACTCTCTGAAGGATGTGAAACCAGAATGTGCTGAAGATATGTCGTGCACAAATAATTTGCTTCCCATTGAAGATGATGTTGTTGGGAATGCTGTCAGAAATGCCTTGAATGGTGCATCTTGAAAGGAAAGAAGTTTGTTCTTCCTAGGTGCTCTGAAACATTGTAGTGAAAGTATAAAGCACGTCGTCATCGCTTGGTTCCGCTCTTCTCAAGAGCTTATCCTGTCTCGGTCCTGACAAGAGATGTTTACCCCAGAGCTAACACAGCCTACTTGAGATATCGCGAGCTGACGTGCTTCTGGACGAATGGAAACTGCTTCACCTGCAAGCATGTCAGTTGAGGTCCACTGGCCACAGTTAACGGAGCTGAAAGATGTACGTTGCACTGGTCTAAAGCAGCACTATCACTTCCACATGGTAGTGCAGAAGTATGAACCATGTCTTGTCCCTATTGCAGATGAGCTCTTGAGAATGGGGCGTGTTGCTTACAAGAGCTGTAATGCCTACTTGGAAGAGAAAATAAGGAGAGGAAAAGAAAAATTGGTTCAAGAACAGAGGGATCAAAAAATAAGAGGAGAAGACGACAAACACAAACAGAAAAGAACAATTGAAGAGGATGAGCAAAAACTTGAGATATTTAGGAAGGAACATGAAGAAATTGNGTGCAGAAGTATGAACCATGTCTTGTCCCTATTGCAGATGAGCTCTTGAGAATGGGGCGTGTTGCTTACAAGAGCTAGAGAAAATAAGGAGAGGAAAAGAAAAATTGGTTCAAGAACAGAGGGATCAAAAAATAAGAGGAGAAGACGACGAACACAAACAGAAAAGAACAATTGAAGAGGATGAGCAAAAACTTGAGATATTTAGGAAGGAACATGAAGAAATTGAAGGAAGTGGCTTAATGCTTTTGGATGAAGCAAATGAAAGACTTATAAAAGCATTGAAGAAAAGAGACTTTAAAGAAGTTGCATTGGCCCAAGCTACAACTGTGTCAATAGAGAAAAAAAAATCTAAGCTGATTAAAGACTTCTTTCAGCAGTCATCAAAGAGCAAAGACTGAAGTTTTTTTAAATATTTCATATCACTATTGTATTGGAAACCTGTAATTGTATTAAAAAAGCTTCCTAATTGTATTCATTTACTTTGCGTTTTGAATACACTTATGTATAAAAATACTTGGGGTATAATTTTAATTCATTGTGTTGGAAACAAGTGATTTAACATTAACATGAATAAAATCATGATTGTCAACATAACATTTTATTTAGCTTTCTATCTGCATTTGTATGCTTTGTTTTTTAAATAATGCTTTATAATACTGTATACATAATAATTTATGTGTACAGGAAAAGATTGTGTGTGTAATTTGAACTCATTGTTGTAATGAAAGCATGCAAATGTATTAGAATCTTTAGACTTAGCTTTTTTTTTTTTGCATTTTGAATTGTGTTGTTATATGTAATGTTCATGTTAAGTACTACATAAGTAATAAAAGTAAAATCTTAAAGAAAGCAAAGAAGGAAAATGGGTGAGGTGTGGTTAGGGTGAACCATTTTCTTTCTTTTGTTTTTTTATATACGTTATTTTTACACACTTTTTCCTCTATGGAAGATTACTTAGTCACTTTTTTTTAAGTTTAAAGTTGCTCTTCTTCACTTGTAACAACCCCTGCTTATATTTCGCACGGTGGGCAATGTGGTGTTAATTGATGGCAAATTGGTAAGAGAACTTCATTCCTCATAATTCTTGTCTCTGTGTCTGGATGTTCCACAGAGAAGTCGATGGTATCTTATTTACCAGGCTTCTCTTTCACACATGCACTCGTTTACATTGCACAAATATCAACCACACAGATAAAACTTTGAATTTCAATTTCTAAACAGTTATCGAGATCTCTCTCTTAATTTTTAAGCTCTGTCCACTCTAGCCTCAGTGTCCTACAGAATTCTCTCTCCACCCCCCCCCCCCCCNCACACACACCAATTCAAGCTTTGTGACAAAATGGCATGTAAATAAGTTAGATGATAATGTTTTGCTTGAGGAGCTTGAGTTGAGGTCAGAAATGCAGGTGAGTGTTTGTGCTCTGTTTGCAGGTGGGCGAATGGGATAAGAACTTCCCTGCGTGGGAGAGAAACCTTATAGTTTACGTTGGAGCGTACGCAATGTGGCTCATCGGGAAGAGACTCAAGAAGAGGTACAGTAGACTTGTTAGCTATCGTCAGAAGTTTATTTATCATTTTATTTCTTCCAAAATTCCATTTTGGAAATATTTGGCACTAACACATTGATGATACTTTTCTGTAAGTAATAAATAGTGTTGTGTACATTCTGTGTAGGGATGGGTCGATACCACATTTTCTCGATACTCTATACCAGTTTCGATACCAGAAAACACTCATGATACTTGATACCGATACTTTTCTTGATACCAAATTAAAATTGTCATGAACACACAACTTGGCCAAGAAAATGGCTTACTTTACTAGTGTTATTGACACACACTGAAACTATATAAAAAAACCCACATCACACTTGAAACAAATGGTGAACGACCTGTAGTAACTAAAACGTCTTTAACCAATGATAAATCAACAACACAGTCTGCTTCGATTTTATAAAATCTCGTTTGCACAGTGAAAGCTGTAATCAAACTTTATAACCTATAAAAGTTATGCATTGCGTTGCCCGTATTTCTGTGGTTTACACTTTGTTTTTATTGTATTATTTCCATTCAAAAGACTGATCATGGCCACAGCATTTTTTATATATGCATCGAAACATTTGGATTGACCAATATCTCTCACAGTACCAGTGTAATGTATAAAAGTAATATTTGATTATTTTAAGAAAAAATTGTGAAGTGATGAATGTTTCAGTGTAGGTGTAAAAATGAGCTATGTGTAGATAAAATTTAATATTTTAGTACAGTGCAGTTAATTTTGCCTACTAGTAATACCATTAGTTTGGCGAAGGAGTCTTATTGTACAGCAAGGTATTTTTCTACTTTATCTGTGTGCAAGGCTTGATGACATGTTTTGGTGGTTTATGTCTGATTTAATGGAAAGTACAGTATGTTTTTGTTCATCAGTGTTATACTTATTCATTTTTCAGTTTATCTGTGTGACCTTGTAGATTTTATTTAACGGTTAGTGTCCTTAATTTTGTATAAACTTTTCTAAGTATGAGTTGGGGTTAATTTACAAAGAAGCAGCCGAGACCTGCAGCNATGTCCTTAATTTTGTATAAACTTTTCTAAGTATGAGTTGGGGTTAATTTACAAAGAAGCAGCCGAGACCTGCAGCACAAGCGCTGAGGATTTCAATCTTCATTAGCGTGTGAATTTGACGTTGATGTCGGCGACGGTGTTGGTGCAGGCACAACTTGAAGGAGAATGTGCGGGTGTCGCTGTACGACGAGTGCAACCACTGGGCGAGGACGTTGCAGAAGAAAGGCACGGCGTTCCTCGGGGGAGACGGTCCCAACCTGGCGGACCTCGCCGTGTACGGGGTGCTGAGCAGCATCGAGGGTTGCCTCGCGTTCCGCGACATCCTGGCCAACACCAGCATCGGGCCATGGTACAGCCGCATGAAGGAGGTCGTCGGGCGGTAGATAGCGCTTGTGCCTTTTAGGTTACCACAGTAGCTTTGTCCCTGGTGAGAGGTTCGCAAAACTTTTACTTTGCAAGGGACGTGACTATTTGCAGTAAACCTCCTTTGTGTTTTCTTTTTGTGATGTGGCGTGGATCAAGCATATAGTATGTCTGCTCAGTTTGTCAATTTTTCCACTACTTACATATTCTGCTGCTTCCAGTGTGTCATAACGGCAGGTGTGAACCCCAGGCAATGGCAAAGTGTGTTCAGGGCTCTTGAGACAGGATGAATTCTNCCGTGTACGGGGTGCTGAGCAGCATCGAGGGTTGCCTCGCGTTCCGCGACATCCTGGCCAACACCAGCATCGGGCCGTGGTACAGCCGCATGAAGGAGATCGTCGGGCGGTAGATAGCGCTTGTGCCTTTTAGGTTACCACAGTAGCTTTGTCCCTGGTGAGAGGTTCGCAAAACTTTTGCTTTGCAATGGGACGTGACTATTTGCAGTAAACCTCCTTTGTGTTTTCTTTTTGTGATGTGGCGTGGATCAAGCGTATAGTATGTCTGCTCAGTTTGTCAATTTTTCCACTACTTACATATTCTGCTGCTTCCAGTGTGCTTATGTGTGTCATAACGGCAGGTGTGAACCCCAGGCAATGGCAAAGTGTGTTCAGGGCTCTTGAGACAGGATGAATTCTGTGGCAATCTTCCATTGCCTTCTGCAGACCCATATACTTTGTGAAAACCTCCTAAGGGCCAATGCTGGGAATCGAACCCCTATCCTCCTAAGTGAGAGGCAAAAACACTACCCACTGCACTACAGAGGTACACTATAAGTTATTGTTGAGTTACTTACCGTATTGTATAACCATGTACCACCCAAGTGTTTTTTCTCAAAAATAAAATCTGGGTAAATAATGCTACCAAATTTTGTTGCCTTGACTATCGTAACTGGTGTTTTTAAAATGGTCGCCTACTTGCAGTTCTTGTTCATGCTTGTCCGAATCACAGATTGAGAACCTTTCAAAGGTGGTTACTCTGCAGCGACGTCAGCATCACCTTGAAGAGGCCCGGTACAGAAAGTAGGTGAGGTTGAGCAAATCTGAACTAACTGCGTGTATACATAAACATTGAATTGCTTATGCAGCTGGAGTGCGTAGCACACAGCCGCAGATAGCAGTCGTTTCCTTCGAGTTTGATTTTTCATGGATCCAAGTACAATACAGTAATATAAAATTGTAAAACATACATATATTGTGATAGCCTATCCACTAAGCAGTGACATTTAGTGGTTAAATGACAGCTCTACTCAAGTTAGTGTTTACCATGAAATTAAGTTTGTGCAAGTAAAACTTTTAATTTCACAAATTGAAAAATGAGAAACAGTTATTGAGTTTTGTGAAACTGAAACAAATTGATAAATGCTTTCAAATTTTTAGCAGAGGTCTTAACATTTAATTTAGGTAGCTTTAAAGGCATACTGGCACATAATCAGCTAAATTCAATAAAAAATATTAATTCAATCTCGCATAGCGCCATCGGTGGCTGTGCCTAAATTATTGTCTTTATGCACATTTAGAACACAAGTGACATCACGAGTGGATTGCACAAGGAAGAAATAAATGTAATAAGAACCTGAACAGATTCTGCTGACATTTCATGTTAAATTCTATGTAGTTATGTTAGTAATTTTATAATAATCACAAAAATGGTACAGAAAAATTTTTAAATTGCTATTCAGATGAACAAATGTTTAATAAGCATTAAAATTTTCTTTGAACTTTATTTTTCTCTCCCAGCAACAATTGTTCCTGTCATAATTGAAAATAAAAACTCTTAAGTTTTTGTCATTGTTTAGTTGTACAGCTCTGCTTAAAAAAGTAAATGTGATTATGTGCTGTAGCGTTGTCTTTCAAAAGTGCTACGTTAATGACACGTTGTTCCNAAATTTCAAGAAAAAATTTTTGTTAAAGGAGAATGTTGCAAACTGCAGTAAGTGCAAATAAAAAAATATACATGTGTAATCAATTTAAAGTAGTTTAAAATTGATGTTTATAAATGAGGGGGAGGGTTTGTTTCTGCTGTGTGCCTTAAATAATTATATTTTTGAAGTTAAATATGTTTGTAATGAATTATTAATCATTTCAGAGAACTCATAATATGGAATAAGGACATGCATACAGCAGGAACATGACAAGATTAGCTGTTGTCAGTTTACATTTCCAGATGTACAGAGAATCGTGAAGAGTGAATCCAGTCAAAAATTACAATAAAAACTGAAGTGAAAACAAGACTAGTAAGCAACATGACGTACAGATTAAGAAACCAACAGACGAGAAAGTGTACATTTATTATAAAATACAGTCTGGGTTATGTTTTCCAGGTGATGAAGTTTTAGAAGGCATGTAGCAGATATTATTCAACTCCAACAGGATCCTACTGTGGAAGTACTTCAGTGTTAAATAATTAGTTGTTCCAGTGCTTTAGTCCCCCAAACTGCAGCAGGGTAGGTGACGAGCAACTGTTCAGCTGAGCACAGTAGTGGTGCAGTGTGCCAGGTCGAGTCCGCTTAGTTCATGCAGGGTAACTGTGTGAAGGTGAGGCAGAAACCGCGATTGTCGTTGTCGGGAACTGTTCCCGATGTCTCGTCTGCGTTCGTCACCACCGTCAAGACAAATGGTTTGGAAGAGGCTGCAAAAATAATACATAGCATTATGTCACTTTTGCAAGTAGGATGTATGCATACAGAGGTTGTCAGAAACTGTGACATACGCGATACATAGTAAAGTCGACAAAAGATCTAAAACTGTATTTCCCAGATACATGTTTGATGTTCAACCACATCTGGAATAACTAGGTTCTTGCTACGTTTAAATTCATGTGCCCAAATACATATAGTTCATTCTGCACTCCCTTTTTGAAGAGTGCGTTGCTGTTATGTTGTAATTTGTCTGAATATAAATCAAGGGGTTGGCTGTAATTTCAAATAACCTTCTATGCCAAGGACATGCGTGAATGATGTCCTCTTTGTGTGCCCTACATAACACTTNACTGTAATTTCAAATAACCTTCTATGCCAAGGACATGCGTGAATGATGTCCTCTTTGTGTGCCCTACATAACACTTTTCAAGTGTCAAACCACATTATCATCACCAGGATTGCTTTTTCCTGCCATCTGCTGGGCATTGTGTGAACAAACCATGGCAGTGTAANGGACATGCATACAGCAGGAACATGACAAGATTAGCTGTTGTCAGTTTACATTTCCAGATGTACAGAGAATCGTGAAAGTGAATCCAGTCAAAAATTACAATAAAAACTTAAGTGAAACATGACGTACAGATTAAGAAACCAACAGACGAGAAAGTGTACATTTATTATAAAATACAGTCTGGGTTATGTTTTCCAGGTAGGCAGGTGATGAAGTTTTAGAAGGCATGTAGCAGATATTATTCAACTCCAACATGATCAGGATATTATGTACTGTGGAAGTACTTCAGTGTTAAATAATTAGTTGTTCCAGTGCTTTAGTCCCCCAAACTGCAGCAGGGTAGGTGACGAGCAACTGTTCAGCTGAGCACAGTAAGTGGTGCAGAGTCCGCCTAGTTCATGCAGGGTAACTGTGTGAAGGTGAGGCAGAAACCGCGATTGTCATTGTCGGGAACTGTTCCCGATGTCTCGTCTGCGTTCGTCACCACCGTCAAGACAAATGGTTTGGAAGAGGCTGCAAAAATAATACATAGCATTATGTCACTTTTGCAAGTAGGATGTATGCATACAGAGGTTGTCAGAAACTGTGACATACGCGATACATAGTAAAGTCAACAAAAGATCTAAAACTGTATTTCCCAGATACATGTTTGATGTTCAACCACATCGGGAATAACTAGGTTCTTGCTGCGTTTAAATTCATGTGCCCAAATACATATAGTTCATTCTGCACTCCCTTTTTGAAGAGTGTGTTGCTGTTATGTTGTAATTTGTCTGAATATAAATCAAGGGGTTGACTGTAATTTCAAATAACCTTCTATGCCAAGGACATGCGTGAATGATGTCCTCTTTGTGTGCCCTACATAACACTTTTCAAGTGTCAAACCACATTATCATCACCAGGATTGCTTTTTCCTGCCATCTGCTGGGCATTGTGTGAACAAACCATGGCAGTGTAAGAAAAAATGTTTTAATTAAATGAATTTAAATTTTACGAAAAAATACCGTAAACTAAAGAGCAAAATGAGTAAGATTGCAGCTGTTTATTGGCAGTAGATCGGGTAACTCTGTAGACCTTACTGCACAAAATTAATTTAAATTTTAATACAATAATTTTTGTAAGCCATCTTTGAGATTTCAGAAGTACTCCACCACATGTGTGACCTTCAGTAATTGCAACCTATGCTGGCTGCGAACAGGTCACAGTTACTCAAGTTACTGGATGGGGTGGTGTAGTGATAAGACCACTGGCTTCCTCGCCTCTGCAATCCACACTCTCGGTTCCCAACAGCATTACACTTGGATTTTTGCATATGAGCAACATGAAGGATGTTGTCATTCACCAGTAAATTTTCTATGGGTATGTCTCTTTGCCCCATAGTTGCTTTCCCGTCCATGCTGCTTCATTTCCACCTGCTTTCACCCCTGTCGTTGCTGGAGACCACAGCTGCTGAGCACTACCCAAATGCCTTTTCCTTCATGCGTCGCCCACCAAAACACCGGCATGACCAACCAGACCACGAGTTGACAAAGTGCACATGCACATATACTCACTGACTGTGTCTGCGAGACCATTCCCACAGAATCTGTCGGAGTCGACGGCCAAGCCGCCCTGGGTGGGGTTCGGGATCACTATGAAGTCTGTGGTGCAGTTTGACCCGGTAAGCTGAGCNCTGGGTGGGGTTCGGGATCACTATGAAGTCTGTGGTGCAGTTTGACCCGGTAAGCTGAGCCGTAGACGTACCTGGCGACAACCCACAGTTGCTACAAGACGTGGACATTTAGCTACTCTTGTGATGTGTTAGGAATCAGTTTGACTGNAGTTTGACCCGGTAAGCTGAGCCGTAGACGTACCTGGCGACAACCCACAGTTGCTACAAGACGTGGACATTTAGCTACTCTTGTGATGTGTTAGGAAAACAGCCAGGAACGATGTCATGTTCTTTGAAGGAGTCTTGTAATGGGAATAAGAGAATAAAACAAAACATAATGTTGGAAATAGCCACTTGCAGTGGATCTCGTATGAAACCAGAATAACGCAAAGAAAGAACTACACAGAGGTGGTGGTTCTCTAAGAGTTCCACTGCAATAGATGATGTTTCATTTGACAGGAAACCTTTTAATAGATTAATTATTATCTGCAGAAAAAAATACCCAAGTCATCACGGGTTGGTTGCTTGCCAACTGATATTGTTACAACATGCATATACTCGTGCACACAAACAAANTACCCAAGTCATCACGGGTTGGTTGCTTGCCAACTGATATTGTTACAACATGCATATACTCGTGCACACAAACAAATTGTCATCCCAACAATTTGTCAGCGTTTCTGTATGCAAGTGTCAATATGTGCTTGCATAATTTTTACCTTAAGTCATTTAAGTAGTAAACTAAATTATATTTCTGATTTCAAAAGGTACAGTTTTAGTTCAGCAAATTTAAAAATTAGTGTTTTGGAGCCTGCAAAACATACTAAATTACATAAATTTTTATGAGCATCACCACTAATGTTGTTAGACAGTTAACGGTAGTAGATGCATCCAGGACTCGAGTTGTATTTCAGGTCTTTCTATCCTGATTAGGTTTGCCAGGGTCACTTTTACACCCTCCCACGCACTCCTACCCAGTTTTCCAAGCAACTGGTTCACATGTGGGAATTGTGCCATACAATGGCGCTGGCAGGTGGGTTTTCTCGGGAATCTCTAGTTTCCCACACCCTTGCATTCCAGTGCTACTCCAGACTCGCCTCACGTCGGCTCTCAAGGCATCGATGCTAAGAGCCGCCCAAGTCTCTCCACTCTCCACTCAAGTAACTGGTTTTATCCTTAATGGCAACACATTTCATCTGTATTGATGCTGCTGTTTGACGTTAAGCCAAACAAGCAACACATGTAGTGAAAAGACTATTATCAAGGCTCGGCCCGGGCAGCACATTACATGCAAAACTAAACTAAGTGTACCTTTTCAAAACATTAAGACGTGCTTCTAACGTATCTTCGATGTGAATCTGGAATTGCCATACAGAATTTTTAATTGCTGAGATTGTACAGTAACATTTTTGTTGTAACTTGTGATAAGTCCCTAACTAGAGGAGTCTGAACTGGGGGTGGTTAAAGGGTGCACGGCACAACTTACCACTTAAATATCGAGTTAGTAATCCACTGACGTAAAAACAGAAGTTTTTAACTCCTTTAATTTTACTGTCCACCATCACATGATGTAAAACTTCATTCAGTGCAAATTTTTATTTTTCTCAAGGACAAATAAACTTTGTAATAATGAATTCAAGATGGGTATAATCAGGATAATGGGAGGATTTGTGATAAAAGTAAGCGAAGCAAATTCGGCTGTGTGCTTACCGAGAACAGTGGTGTCGAGACCAGAAGTGTCGCCGGTGACGGTGAAGGAGTAGGCGTCGTCAGAATTCTGACTCCACTGGATGGAGCAGTAGCCGTCTGCCATGCGGACACACACGCCGTAGTTGAGGTTGGCGAGCTCACGCGTGCCGAACGGAGCTGCACAACAGTCGTCACACTAACTTTGTGGACAGTACGTGCATAATAAGGAGACTGACGCATTACAATCAAAGAACATTTGGAAAGATTTTGATTAAATTATTATTTATGTTGTAATGTTTGTAACTTGAGTACCAGCTTATCCTCTTTGAACCAAAGGTACACTTGAAAACTGGTTTTTAAGCAATTTTCAGTCAGTCTTTGGAAATGTGTTTACATAATGCCAGTAACATGTATGGAATTCAATTTTTTAAAATGAATTTTCAAACAAAATTTGTCAGTTTATTTACAAAATATTAGTATATAAAACTTGTGAGGACTCACATGTAGTGGGTGCGAGCGTGTTGTAGTTGAAGCTCTTCACGGTCCCTGTGATGTCCTTGAAGTACATGAGGCACCCCACAGGAGCTGCACACAACGATCATACGTCACACAAACACCGTGGCTGAGCGGTTAGCCTGCTCGCCTCCCGCGAACGTGGACTGGGTTCAATACCCAGCCAGCTCGCTCCCGGACTTCCGCAAGTGGGAATTGTGCCGGGCGATGCTGCTGGTTGGTGGGATCTCCTGTTTCCCTCGCCCTTGCATTCTGGCGCTGCTCCACACTCGCCTCGCTTCACCCACATTGGCTCTCAAGACCTCGTTAAGAGCCACCCAAATCTCTCAACTCTTATACTGTCAGCCATCTATTCTCATGTGCTATGCAGTTATACAGTTAAGACTTTTGTATTCCAAACATTGGTACATTTATTTCAACTTTTGTACTCGGAAATCAGGCTATCTGCTGTTCACGGTAAACACTTTTGAAATGAACCTTNGTACATTTATTTCAACTTTTGTACTCGGAAATCAGGCTATCTGCTGTTCACGGTAAACACTTTTGAAATGAACCTTCGAAAAAAATAATTGCCAAATACTGTATTTCACGCACTGAAATCAGACTATAGGCTGCTTACATACAGTGATCACTTTTGATATCTAACTTTATAAAAATCGCAGCCCATTACTGTATGTAATTAAATGCTTACGCTGTTTACCTGGCTGTGCGTAGTTGCCAGCATGTTATGAAAATTAGTCAGTCAGTTGTTCGTGAAGCATCATGGCATCAATCGGGCAGCCTCACTTCCAATCAATGTTTTAATTTTGCATCCAAAGTAGTTCAAGTTTACAGTCCATTTTGTCTCAGTGACAATAACACTAATATTCACATAATACTGTTAAATGTGCTATACTAATATAGTACATGGAATATTCTTTGCTTAACTATATTAATTAATAAGATCTGGACGGAACTTGCATAAACTGTGGCGGTATTGCGTTGCAATCCTGTGGTGCCAAAGTTCACACATTTGCTTACGTACTTGAAACCAGTAACTGGAAGGCAGTGGTCTGCGACAAACCTTATATGCCACCAATTTTGAAATAAAACACAGCAAGGAACTGTTAAATGTGTTGTATTAATATATGGAATATTCTCTAGTGTAATTAACATACAGCTAATGTTTCTTGAATATTTGTTTGATAGTTTTTGCATGTAAAACATTTGCCTGGATTCACATTTTGAAGGAAACACTACCCATGAAAGTACAGAACCAAACTGAATGTAACTGGCTCCTGAGTGTTCGCTGGTACTTGATGACTGACATTCCTAACAACTGCAAAACCCAGCACAATCAGTCAGTAGTTGCAAGAGCCTGCAAGTATTCTGTAATTTGGAGAACTGTGTGTTACACATTTCATAGTAATAATTTGAAATTTCAGCCATATATATTTTATTATTATTATGAGGGTGAGTTCTGTTTTGTTTTGAAGTGCTTCCTTACCTATCCAGGGATCTGTGCATGCTATCTGAGTTATCTTGATGAGCCACCTACGACTGACGCTCGACGTAGATCCTGTCGAAATGGTGATGTCTATCGGAGTACTGCCGCTCGGGAAGTTCAGGTAAACTGAAAACACAGTAAATGTTCATAGACATTAGCTCTGCAATAGTAATGTGTGGCGTATGTTCTGAACATATTGATGCAACACATGCAGATTATACAGACATACTCCCATTTTGCATATCTGGATTGATTTTGTGAAGGTAGCAATTTTACAAAGTCATTTTCAGAAATAATAAGAAACCCCACAAATTAATTATTTAAAAATATTAGAAAAATTGTGACTAAAATGTACGAAATTACAATTTAAAAAATGCTACCAATATATTTGCTATCCACCAGCGATAAAATGTAGGTGTAACACTCTGGACCCTTAATTAGCTCATCCCAATGCAATGCAAAGTAAAGTACTTAGCAAAATCCCCTTAAAATGTCTGGCAGTAGTGATGTGAACTTGANTCATCCCAATGCAATGCAAAGTAAAGTACTTAGCAAAATCCCCTTAAAATGTCTGGCAGTAGTGATGTGAACTTGAGAGTGCCGCCCACCCCTGGCGAGGTACAGGGTTGCTTTGTTCCACACACTCATCCTCCTGCACGCATAGTAATGCTCCAGTCACATGTGCACACCAATAATATCACCGGTCACACATCTTGCCTGTACCTCCAATCAGTACCTTTAGCCTCGTGATTATGGCATGTTGGTTAGTTTTGGCTTGAGGTTTTTTGTTTTTGATTAAGTTTTATGATAGTGTTTGATGCACATCACACTCCTGACCACCAACTTCTGCCACTGAAATTGCCTCATTCACAACCAATAGTTATACCAGACATCAGGGAAGCCTGCCCCTATCCAAGCGGCGAAGCAGTCCACAACATCCTACTTCCCCGAGTGCACGCGGCCAGACACACCAACCACAGCCACCCTCTGCTACCTGTGCAGCTTGTCCATACCGGCAAGAAGAGGTGGGGATAGTCGAGACCCTGTGCAACCCTGGCCCATTGCATCGCCTGTACTGCTCTGCGGGCCGAAAAANGAAGAGGTGGGGATAGTCGAGACCCTGTGCAACCCTGGCCCATTGCATCGCCTGTACTGCTCTGCGGGCCGAAAAACGCTCCCTCCGTCTTCCGCTTGAGGGAGTCTGGATACTTAACTCCTTGAGAGCAGCAGTTTGCAAAGTTGGGCGAGCCAACACTTCTTAAGAGTCCTCAGCCGCCGTGCTCGCAGTGCCACTTTAGTCACTTTCCTCAGTCTGTAGAAGGAATTAGGAGTTCAAGGGACGTTTTGCACCATTTACCTTAGAGCCAAGTGTGTTTATTCTGTTTGCCTGAAAGGCAATAAATCGTCCAATATCAGTCTATTTTGCGTGTTATTACTGAAATTTTTTAAAGTAATCAACCGGAAACCGCATTGCTCTTGNCGTCCAATATCAGTCTATTTTGCGTGTTATTACTGAAATTTTTTAAAGTAATCAACCGGAAACCGCATTGCTCTTGTTCTTACCCACAATCTTTACAACCCTAATTACTGCCACGGACAGCGCCAGAGGGGAATATCCATCCCAGGCGGTACCCATCAAACCCAGTGCTATGGGAGCAGGGTGATAGTCCTTATGGACCTTGCGTGTTATGCAGTTCTCACAGCGTGAGACATGGTTCTTAATGTCACGGGCCATACCTCTCCACCAGTACCTCTCAGCTGAGAGATGGAAGGTATGTTGTAATTAAGCAGTTTGAGATGCTGTGTGATACGGGCAGAGGGGGATCATTTCTGTATGTGGCACTCGGTGCAGGCCGTTCTTGCTTGATCTCTGATCATTCGGACAGTACTTGAAGTACGATACCTGGAGTGGAAGCACGAGGTCTTTGCCTCTCTACTCATGAACTTCTGTTCGTACTACAGCATCTCAAACTGCCGCAGACAGAGAATTGGAGGCAGGGGGAAATATCCTTCCATCTTTCAGCTGCACACTCAAATGTCGGGAACCACCTCNCTACAGCATCTCAAACTGCCGCAGACAGAGAATTGGAGGCAGGGGGAAATATCCTTCCATCTTTCAGCTGCACACTCAAATGTCGGGAACCACCTCAAAACCCCCGACCACGCTACCTTGCAACTTCCTACCCACCACCACTCCGTACCATCGACCATACCGCCTACCACATGCCATACTCCTGTCGCGGAAGAGAACACAAGAAGGCAGTTCAGCCTTCAACACACCTCGGAGACAGTCTCTCCTGACATTACGGATAGAGAGAGGGACCGAGCCCAATCCCCACGGTCCACCTTGAATCTCTTCACCCCGTCTGCGAGACGTCATTCGACCAGCAAGACACCGGCCCTCTTGGNCCCCCACGGTCCACCTTGAATCTCTTCACCCCGTCTGCGAGACGTCATTCGACCAGCAAGACACCGGCCCTCTTGGCAGCGCCTTGGGAAGGAGTACAGGTGCAGTGGAAATACTGTCGGCCCGTAGTCAACCCACCAGCGCCCTCTACCCGACTAATTGCACCTCCAACTAAGGTATCGGGTAAATGTAACTCCTGGATGGGACCAACGCCCCAGAAAGATACACTATGTCTGCGGACCCTTGCGAGTACCAAGCAGCAGTACCTATAAATTAGTCAGCCCATCTTGGGTAGTACGTGGCTGAAGTCACCTTGGGACCCGTACTATCTACTCCGTAGGCGTCATGTTGTTTTAATTCTTGAGTTTGACTTTNGTGGCTGAAGTCACCTTGGGACCCGTACTATCTACTCCGTAGGCGTCATGTTGTTTTAATTCTTGAGTTTGACTTTTATTTTTGTGTTTTGACTACATATCCACTTGTTCTGTATATCTTTGATGGAGAAAACAAAGCAAGGTTGCATTGAATTGATACAACCAAAAGGTACTAGTTGTTTAAAAAACAAGNGTGGCTGAAGTCACCTTGGGACCCGTACTATCTACTCCGTAGGCGTCATGTTGTTTTAATTCTTGAGTTTGACTTTAATTTTTGTGTTTTGACTACATATCTACTTGTTCTGTATTTCTTTGATGGAGAAAACAAAGCAAGGTTGCATTGAATTGATACAACCAAAAGGTACTAGTTGTTTAAAAAACAAGCNTCTTTGATGGAGAAAACAAAGCAAGGTTGCATTGAATTGATACAACCAAAAGGTACTAGTTGTTTAAAAAACAAGCAACATGCCTGCAGAAAGTGTTAGGGCAAGTAAAATAATTTTGTTTTTTAGAGGTGGTACACGTATATAATAGCATAGACCTGCTGAAAGCAGCCTTCATATTTTAAAAGCAAACGCCGAAAAAGAGAGGTTGTTAGTTGAGAACAGTCAGTCGCACAGAGGCTACAACTACTATTGCATTTGCATACAGGTACTGTATAAGCACTGCATACCGGTAACCTCTCTTAAGTTTGATGTGATTTTGCACAACTATGTGAACGTTAGAGTAAAGTGTGTGTGTAAGTGGCAACACTGATACTAAGGAGCTGGAGTGGTTGCTATACTTACTGTGTTCGCCCGTGTTGTCTCCGCATATGATGGGAACCGTCGATGTGGAGCCAGATATTACCATGAAGTCAGTGTTGCAAACACCATCGGAATCAGGCTGTGCAATGGTGAAGTCTATGAAGTCGATGCGAAGCTGAAACACCAAGGTCATGTTGGCAGCTGGGAGCTCATAGAGTACAATGGCTTTTCTTAAGCGATACTCAGTTTGTGGAAACTCGTTTCGAGAATGTTTCATGGAGAATGTGCAACCTTTGTGACGGCAACTACCGGCCACACAGTAGGAGAAACGGTGATGATTGAATAATTCTAGATCACTATGATAAAGGTCTGCTGTTTTCTAGGTCTTACTGAGCAATTGTTTCTTGTTCCTTCACACTTAATGAGATTTGTTAAAGTGTTACATATTTACAGCCTCATCACACTTAGATTAACACTGTGCCACCTTGCTTAGTAGAAATATAAGTTTTGAACATTACAGTGACGTGTGACGCGCACTGGCGTAATATTTATTTAAGATTCCGCCACATCCACACGTGACGTCACGACACCCCGAGCGGGGTTTGAACCCAGGACGGTTTGCTTCCAGAGCCAACCAGCACACCTCTAGGCAAGGGGCGCCCGAGGACACAGCAGCTGAAGCCGTCTACACCATTGTATCAGATGTCACGTGTCTTGTAATCACCCCTGCATGCAACAGAAGCCGGCAACAAAACCCAGCGCTGCGCTTAAGCGTGTGGCAGAGACGTAACCCGCACATGAGGAAAACCGCCACTTCCAGCCTCCCACGTCCGAAGATGCCCGGCCAGCCGAAGGGAGCTGAAGGACCAGCGCCGGCCGACTATATACGCCGGCATGCAGCCCCAGAATGTCAGTTGTATACTCTGCAGCTCGTTCCACCACCTCGTGTGCTGGAGCTCTCTGTCTACCGCTTTCCTCACGAGAGATCAGCAAGCCTTCCGGAAGTCTTCCAGACCTGCGACCAACGACCCCCGAAGAAGTCTTTGCTCCCATACACTAACTACCTTTTTGTTAGTGAACCGCGAGAACCCTTCTGGACAACAGTGTAGATTAGTTAGGGCCAGTTGTTGTCATAGCTACCTAGCCTATTTTCTGCTCTTGTTTAGTTTTGCCCCAGGTCTCATTTGCCTGGTTTAACGCATTCTACTTCCTCCGGTTTAAGTACAATTGATAGCTAGGAGATAGTACGGGCCATAGTGTCTATTCCTCTGAGGAATAAAAACTTATTCTTACGTAACCCCGTGTGCTTATTCAAAGGTGATTGTGACTTTAGACCTCGTAGACGAAGGAGAAGCACGAGACAGCATCTTGAAACCCACTTTGCTGAAACTAGTGTAGGACTGTGGGCTACCCTTGATCGGGCGCACGTACATCACCAGTCGACGGCCACCTGTATCTTGAACCAAGTACTCCGGTACGTACGTGGAACATTGTAAAGCAGAGCCACAACCACTAGGAACTCACGCGACGAAGCAGCTAGACATCCAGATCAGCTAACCCACTCCATCCACCACGTTGAACTTCGCTGGTTGGCCTGAGGGGACTCATCGCTTGCTCCTCCGCGTGGTAAACCTTAGTACCTTCCCTTATGCCCTTCACCCATTGAAGTGGTGCAAGGTGGAGAGACAAGAGGGCAGCTACTGCCTCTGAACCTAGTCAGTTGCTCTGCAACCCATCGTGGTCTGCCCTCAGCAGCCCCTCCCCACGGAACCGAGCTCAAGCCGCACGACAACTGGAGAGGCCTCACCTCCCAGTTCCCCCTAGCTCCCTTGTCCAGCCACTGCAGAAGATCGCCGGAGAGCCTCACCTGCTCATAGTCCGACCTGCGACGTCCAGCAGCCCGCTGCCAGAGCCAACCAGCACGGCAGGGCTCCAGTTCCAGCCAGGATCTACCCCGGGTGGAGCCCACTGCAGGTAACAGTGTGCCCTTGTCAAAGCCTACTGTGCGTTGAGCTGTCATCGCGACATGCCCCACCCTACACCGCAGCAGGATTACCACCAGGCGACATCATTCAAACTCCTCCTCAGCGAGTCTGTCCGGCACCAAAGAAACCTGCGTCTGGTGGTGACGTCACTGCCTTTTCACCAGACGTCACGCGTCAACAGTTTTAAGATGACAAGACATAGAACTTGTTGCAAGCATTGCTGTAGACGTAAGCAGCAAAATGTTAAGCCTGAACAGTTGGTAGCGTAGAGTATTTATTTCTTGTGCAGCGATCAGAAGAAAACTACTAGACTAAAACATAGGACTTACCTGGCAGACATTAGTGTTACATTTGTACACTGAGAGGGTGCAACGTCCGCTGTCGGTGTACGCTGTCGGGTAACTTGTACTGGTGAAGTACGTGCAGTTGAATCTGGTGGTCGTCCCGCACTCTCTCAGAACTGCAATCATTGCATCGCAAGTCGGGTACATCATGAGCGCAAGCATGAGTGATTAAAGGAACATGAGCAATCCACATATTCTTACCTTGATGTGCATGTTTATTTAATAAAAAAATAATATTGAAGCTTATTAGTTTATAGTGGAGTAATAAGTCACTTTGCATACATACATGCATAGGCTTCCTATACATGAAATACTAGACAAGTGTTGTGTGAATTGACTCTGCATGGAATAAAGATGAATAACGAACAAGGCTTGGCTTGGCTTGGCTGAAAACTGCTAGGTGACTCTAAAGTAACTTGCAAACCATAGACTGAATTGAAGTGAAATAAAATTACTGAAGCAAATATTAAAACTTTTGAGATTGCGATGAAAGGAATGCAAATAAAACCAAAATGTGTAAATAATTAAATAGTAAAGATTTTTTATATAAAAGATTTAACCTAATTTGAGATATTTTTTTATTTTAATGCAAGTTGTATCATAATTTAATACTACAAAACTGAACTCAATGAAAAGATTAAATAAATTTCAGATTTATCAAATGAAAAATATGTTTTTTAACCACATTGATTAAAATAATAAGTATAATGAGACATTTAAATAATATACTGAATTGTCTGTATGGCCTAACATTTAACCAAAAATGAAGTATCTGATCAGTGATATTTCAATACAGTGTCACATTTTGATAGGGTACACAATGCCACAACATGCCACATCTTCTGCTTTGTGAATCAAGATTTCACGCTGCAAGGAACTGAACATGGCCGAGTGGTCCGACCACTTCGCCACCATGGCCCGTGGTTATGACGGACAATGTGCGGAATGGTGATGAGAAGAGAGTTAAGGGAAATCCCTAGTCAAAATTTTAAACGCCCCAAGGTTATGTCTCAGNCCAGTAAAAATTGTAAACGTTCCAAGGTTATGTCTCACCATACGGGAGCATTGCAACAGGCCTTCGTAAGACTGAGATATGCCTTCCTCGTAAACAAATTTCTCACAAATGAGCTCTAACAATAGGATACCATGACATGCAATATAAGACAATGGATTAAACTACATAATCCACTTTGTATTTAGCTCCTTTTCTGTAAGGAAACTAACTGTACAGGATAGCCCTAAAAACGCTATATTTAAGCATTGTCGCAATTTTTTTACTGTAACATGAGGGTCTTGACAGCTGACGAGAATGAAGCATAGTAGGTATGACGCAGTGCCGGAACGGAGGAAATGAGAGATTCCAGAGAAAACACACTGACTAGCGGTATCGTCCGGCACGATTCCTACGTGGGAAAGTCTGGGCAGCCCCGCCGCGGATTGAACCCAAACCGGGTTCATCTGGTAGGAGGGAAGCACCTTAGCCGCTGTGCCACCGCACCCCCTATTCTTGTTTCAATGATGGCTTTACCCCCCTCCGGCAGCCATCAAGTTGATGCTACACTTCATTATCAACATTTTAATAATTTATAAAGACCAATGTAATGTGCAAGGAATTTTCCAACTTTCATTTGAAATTTAATAAGGCAGGTGGTACGAAGGTGTCCTGGCTGGTAAATTGTCACATTGTACTCAAGGGGAGTCTGCCGTGAAATTGTCTGTAAAATCAATTTTTACAAGTAAATGTGTTTTCGGAATATGAATTTTTCCCAGGAAGGGTAAAAATAATATTATTATCTACAGTATTTTTTTTTTCCCCTTTTTTATTCTGTCACATACGTACAGTATATTCAAAGAGAAAAAAAAAATTGGGAAAAGGGTTCAATAAATCATTTTTAGAGCTAACCTGCATAATTTTCTTACAGAAAAGGAGGTAAATACAAAGTGGATTATGTAGTTTAATCCATTGTCTTATATTGCATGTCACAGTATCCTATTGTTGAAGCTCATTTGTGAGAAATTTGTTTACGAGGAAGGCATATCTCAGTCTTACGAAGGCCTGTTGCAATGCTCCCGTATGGTGAGACATAACCTTGGAACGTTTACAATTTTTACTGGGGATTTCCCTTAACTCGCTTCTCATTACCATTCCGCACATTGTCAGTCATAACCACGGGCCGTGGTGGTGAAGTGGTCGGACCACTCGGCCATGTTCAGTTCCCAGCAGCGTTAAATCTGGATGGTAGCAAGTTTCCACAAGTGACTTTAGTAAAGCAATGTTGGCAGTACTCACTGATGCAGCAGACCCCGAGGCCGTTGGCGCAAGTGCCAGACGCGGTGCCGCTGTAGCTGCTGCACTCGGACCGCGTGAAGCAGGTGCCGTTCAGGTTGTTGGTTCCCGTGCACTGCGAGTTTGCAAACCTCGCCACTCCAAACAGGGGGAAGAAAACTGGGAATCAGAAGTACACATTTCTTACTTCACGTACACTTGCACACAGCCTGTGGGCTCGACGCGAGGCTGACGAGACCTCAAACCCTTGNACACATTTCTTACTTCACGTACACTTGCACACAGCCTGTGGGCTCGACGCGAGGCTGACGAGACCTCAAACCCTTGACCTTGACATCACAAGTTACTCAACTACCCATCCCCTCCCAACATCTAAGTGGAAAAGTCTCATGTCGTGGATCAATTTGAGCTATACTAATCACATGGGGTTATTTTCTGTTAACAAATAATGGAACATTTAAATATTGAAAGTCAATATAATAGAAAATGTTTTATATTATTTAATTCATTAAACAATATTCAGTGTTGCCAACAGCAGTGAAAGAGGACTAGAAATGTACAACACTTTTTAATTTACTGCTATTGTTCTCCTGTAGCATGGTTCAAGGGGCACAAAGTGTTATTTTCTGTTTGAAAGCGATACTGTGAAAGGTAGCAGAGATATCATCCTTCACTCAGCTGGACGTGTACCACGCAGCGACCTCAGGAATTAACAACTGTTTTCTAGAGCAATGTAAACAGGTATTACTTACATATCTTGCCGTCTCTGTCTGCGACGCTGTAGTTGCTGGTGGTGGTGGGGGTGTAGTCGTCGGCCGGGGTCAGCCAGCTGTGGCTGTCCCACTCGGCGTTGTCCTCCGCGACGTCTGTGTGGGCGGCCGAGGCGCAGGTGGGGCGAGAGAGAAGGCAGCTCGCCACCCAACACGCCAGGAGCAAGCGTCTGCCTGCCATGTCGCTGCGGCCAACCACAAGTCACAGTCTGCTAGACGTTGTCACCGACCAGCAGGTTTATATCAGATATCCTGTTTCGGTGCCACGGTGGTGCAGTGGTCAGACTTCTTGCCTCTCACCAAGATTCAAGGCAAGGATGCTCCCAGGTTTTTGCAGGGCGATTCTGCTGGTCCGCAGGTTTTCTCAGGGGATCTTGCATTCTTCCCTCCCTTGCATTCCGAAGCTGTTCCATTTGTACCTCACTTTACCCTCTTCGTCTCTCAAGAAACCGATTTTAAGAGTCACTTTAACCTCTTCATTCCTGTTTCCGGATTATATATATAAATAATAATAATTTTTTGACATTACAGGTAAGAGACATTACGTTACATTTTTACATTTACATAACACGTGGTTGTTTAGGGTACCATATAATGATGCTTCATGTAAGCCGTTAAACTTTGTGTACAGATTAAAAAGTCTCAAAATATTTTGTTGCGTTTCAGGTTGGACACACTTAAAGTTGTACTGCAGGCACATGTGTAATGTAACGTTCATGTGGCCAAGAAAATATTGTGTGAGTTTGGTGTTCGTAATTCATGCAAACTGGAAAACTAGACCACAACCTCCATAATGAAATACACCTGGGGGATGCAGAAATGTTACTCATGTATATGAGCATTAATTGCGAGAGAGATAGGGAAAATTAAATAGTCTCAAATATATGCATAATATTAAGTATGCAATTTTATGATGTATTAAGTGCTACATACAAGCATTTTTATACTTCCGCTGAACATAATTTAGAATTTCCAGCAATGCTTAAATTACAATATAAATATAAATTTCAACTTTGTGATTTACCATATTGGAAAATAAGACTTTCTTCCTATGAGTGGACAATTTAGTAAATATAATTTTGTCAAATATACAAATTAAAATTAAATTCCCCTTTTTACTCTAAGGGGAAAGAAAGGCAACTTTGTATTAACGAGGTTTTTTTCTATTAACAATCTCTCACTAGTGTGAAGTATGGAAAGAGACTTACGAACGCTAGAGCCCCTGATGGGAAGTGGTACTCACCAACAGCTTGGTGTCAGCCGGCCGGGCAGTGTGCCGCAGTTGTGGCGACGGAACCGTTACCTCTCGCAAACCAGATCACAAGTCCCGCAGCCGTTGTGTGGCGGCGAGCACATCATAACGAGGACAGCAAACATGCACCTCGTTATAGATTCTGTCTGGTTGACTCTCTGCTCGCGTTACAGTTACAAGAGCAAGCAGCTCCTACATTGGTACGGCAAACAACACGGGTGCCGGCCCCCGAGATGTCCGTTACTTCACTTTGCAGGACTTGTCGTTACGCAACACTACCCATTGCAGGAACGTGCATCTGCCATTTGAATGTTTGAAACATAGTTTAACCAGAAAATGCTACTCCCTGAAAGATTATAATTTTTTTAAATATATATTATGACCAACTGTGTTGGTGTGATTTGCATTACATGATAGTGTGACCCAAAACACAAGTTGCAAGGATTTTAAACTTAACTGCGTAGTATGTATGTTATTCCTCAAATTTCACTATGTCAATGTTTCCGTTTGATTTGCTAATAGTTAAACCTTGTTACGAAGTTCCCTTTTAAAAATTTTTCCTGCTTAACAAGTTCATTTAACTCTGCACCTGGTCTATAACGAGGCTAATTGGCCCCTCTTATTAAAATTTAGCTTTATCGGCCACAAACATTTCTTAAGCTTCTTCACAAATCACATTCTTTATCCATCCCTAAATTATTCTAATTATAAAGCACAGTCCATTAAGTTTTTTAATAGTTCTATTAAGTAACTTGCAGTACTTCAGCGTAAACTCATGTCTAGTTCAAAAACATTTAGTCACTTGCTACTACCACTAAAGGGAAAACATTGCCTCAGTTGTGAATACGCAAACTTATGANATGCAAACTTAAGACAACCCTCAGATTTCCGGAAAGTAATAATTTGAATAAAACTTGTAGTTCTGAAGAGAGTTTTACTGTGTTTGAGTAGCATTTGCCCGGAATAACAAACCACGTCTGGATGGGATCTTTTCTATATTTACAGTGGATGGGTCAACGCTATGGTACAATTCTACTGCAGGGAGTAAAAATAATTTTAAAAAAAAATTAAATTTTCTGGAAATGGTTTACTCTACCCAATAATTGAGGCTAAAATTTGACTGGCTTATTTTATAAATGGTTTGAAACTTAATTAAAATATTAAGAAATATAATAATTTGCCAACACTAGGTGTCCAATTAAAGATCTTGTGTTGTATGTTTACAACCTAAATTTGACAATAGTTTTACTTTGAAAATGTATCATTGAATGTAAAATTTCTCAATTGTGCTTCTCACGTATGCATCCTATATTTTGTGTACATAACAGTTGAGTCCATTCGAAAATATCTGTAACAAAAGTTAAAAAAAAACTAATAATTTTCTTTGTATGATTCACCAAACTCGGATGAAGTTAATTTTAAACAGATTTAGTTATTTCAAAATGATAAATTCACAATACACGGCCTGGTAAAAAACTAAGGTTTTAAAATATTAAAAAGTTTAACCTGCAGCAGTTGTGTCAATGTAGTCGTTAGTTCTCCAAGTTCCAGGAGTGACCGTGGTGGCGTAGTGGGTAGACTACTTGCATCGTACTTACGCAAACCAGATTCCACTCCCACTGGGGTTGCTCGTGGGAACTGTGCCAGACACTGCTGCTGGCCGGTTGGTTTTCTCAGCGATCTCCCCCGTTTTTTTTTCATTCCGGCGCTGCTCCGTACTCATCTCGTGGCTCTCAAGACCTCATTGAGAGTCACCCAAATCTCATCATTACATTTGAGTTGGCTGCTCACCAATATTATGTATGCATCTCATATCCACATACGGTTATTCATTTTTGCTAATCAACCAAATGTTACACATGACGTTTTCGCTGTGATGATGCATTACTGTACATCATTACAAAGTTATGAATTTATGCGTAGACTGAATGCAATTTGAAATATCTAGCATTCCCTTTGCAGAATTAGTAGTACACTGAGTGAATAGACTGCCACCGAGTTAATAGTAGCGTTTTGCAAATATTTGCTAAAACAAAAACAAAAAACCAAACGTATCATTTTTTAATTCTGTATGAAAACTGTTTCTGAAAATCGAAACAAAACGAGTGCTCATCAAATATTAATTTAGTTTAATAAATTACATTTTTTCTATGGGTATCAATTTGTTTGGTTTTGTCATTTTTAACACTAATAAAATACCTACACAAAAATAAACTTCAAATGTTGGCAAAATAAATTNGAGTTAATAGTAGGGTTGTGCAAATATTTGCTGACACCAAAACAAAAACAAAAACCAAACCTATCATTTTTTAATTCTGTATGAAAACTGTTTCTGAAAATCGAAACAAAACGAGTGCTCATCAAATATTAATTTAGTTTAATAAATTAAATTTTTTCTATGGGTATCAATTTGTTTGGTTTTGTCATTTTTAACACTAATAAAATAACTACACAAAAATAAACTTCAAATGTTGGCAAAATAAATTTATTGAGTTCTTAAGAGATATTATTACAGAATTTATTTCTTCTTTGTGCAAGCCACTTGTCACTTGTTTTCATACGTGATGGTACTGTGCAATGTTGAGTTTGTATTTTAAATTGAATTTAACTGATTATATGCCAGTATGCGTTTGACAATACACAGAGAAATACTTGCAAATTTAGTGTTCGATAGGGTGTCATGAAAATATTTCTTGTATCACTTTAACATTTTTCATTTTGGTTTCATATATTATTGTTGCTTGAGTAGCAGTGTTTCCTTTTACAGGAATTTATAGAAGCCAGTTACGGCATCTCGCAGCCAGGCCTGACTCCTGTCACACAACCAGAGTGGCGAGGGCCCAATCTCCTAACAACAGTGTCGAACTGCTTTCTAAAACATCTCTGTTTTTAAGGAACATTACATGACATTACACTTTAAACATAAACAGCACATTTTTATTTGTACACAAAGATATTGAACAGTATAAAAATATTTTCCTTCTTTTGTACAAACATGGCAGNCATGAAAATATTTCTTGTATCACTTTAACATTTTTCATTTTGGTTTCATATATTATTGTTGCTTGAGTAGCAGTGTTTCCTTTCACAGGAATTTATAGAAGCCAGTTACGGCATCTCGCAGCCAGGCCTGACTCCTGTCACACAACCAGAGTGGCGAGGGCCCAACCTCCTAACAACAGTGTCGAACTGCTTTCTAAAACATCTCTGTTTTTAAGGAACATTACCCAAGAAACCACTTTAAACATCTACAGCACATTTTTATTTGTACACAAAGATATTGAACAGTATAAAAATATTTTCCTTCTTTTGTACAAACATGGCANTACAGCACATTTTTATTTGTACACAAAGATATTGAACAGTATAAAAATATTTTCCTTCTTTTGTACAAACATGGCAGTAATTATTTTTACAATAATTACATTGTACATACACACAAGCGTGATTTAAAAATACTGTAACACAGCAGAGGACGTCTGGGAATGTTTGGTTCCGAAGTAGACAGCGGTTCCGTGCTAGTTCTTGCCCGAGCCTAGGAAGTTGTCCGGGTAGTGTTCGCCGTAGTCCTGCAGATGTGCCTCCATGTTCTTCATCTGCTCCCTGAAGGAAAAACACAACGTGTACCAATTTGAATTAAGATGCACAAGTACTCGCACGGCGGTACTCGTAGATAGACGCACACAAACAACCGCTCGTCGCCTGATGAAGCTGGTCTAGCCAGCGAAACGTTGCGCGGCCGTGCATCCGCGTGGGAAATGTGTTTGTGTGTGTCTACCTACAAGCACTGCCCTGTGCATTCTGTCTAGTTTTTATAATGTAATCAGTAACCTAGTCGCCTATTCCCGCCATATCTCGTAAAAGACAATGTAAATTATTCATTGGTAAAACTGATAACTTATCCTAATTACTTACATTATATGGTCAGGCATTATCTCGTAGACATCGTGAAACATATCTCGCCAATCTGGCTTCATCTTCTTTTCGCATCTTTCAAGGCTCTTGCGCACCTAAGAAAACATACAATATTACATTTATCTAATATGTAACGCTCTTAACTGGAGCAATTCGTTACTTCACAAGACAAATGTGCTGCCTAAGGAAACGTTATGCATGGTTCATTACAGTCGATCATAATGACGTAGCATTGATAATACACTATTTGTTCATTACTATTGGCAAGGAAAATTTATACAAGAAATATTTCTTGGCTTATATCTCATGATTACATATTCCCTTGCCTGACCGATAATTTATTTTCTCTTGTACCATACTTATTCGAAGTTATATAAAGCAATGACACTCAGCACAGAGTTGGTTCGAGAGCATTAAAGGTACCCCATCTTGCTTATCTCATTTACTTCACTCTTGATTGGCTGATGACTATAGAAGTCTACAAGCCTAGGCTTTTTAGTGCAAGCTAAAAAGTTTTCTTACAAAGAAGATATTATTTATGTTTTGATGGCAATCTGCATTCATAGCTGCAGTTCTGAGAAATAATTTTAACTGCAATATATGCCTACCTTTTAAAATATTATTTTCAAAATGAAAATTTTTTTCTAGNTTTTAAAATATTATTTTCAAAATGAAAATTTTTTTCTAGCAAACTATAAACAAACTGTTTCTGGTGCTACATGCAAACATATTATTTACTTTTGCAAGCAACACTGTCTCATCATCTCCTGCCGAATGACTCACCACTGATATAAGCTCAAATTTTCCAAGCCCGAAAAATATTTAGAGCCGAGCTCAAGTTGGGAGCAGGTACTTGGCTCGTGCTCGCAGTTACCTGCTAATGACACAGGTGAGCGAGACTAGCATGCGCGTATATCACCACCTGACTCCTTGCGTCCTTGATCCAAGCGCTGTCGCGCGCCTCGTCCCACCAGCCCCTCCTCTCCATGTAGCGCTGCAGCCTCTTGACAGGGTGCGCCGCGCCCGTCCACTGGGCCACCTCGTCTGTGGGTCGGTACACACTGCTGTCGTCGGACGTCGAGTGGTGGCCGATCCTGCGCACAGTAGTTCAAGTAACGTACCGTGTCGGCTGCATTCCACACGTGCTCGGGAACTGTATCTGGGAAGTACTCTTACAAGTTACGATGATCCACAGCTCATACATGAATAAATAAATATGTAATTGAAAATTAAAAAAAAAAATTCCAAATAATTATATATTTTAAGAATACATAATTCCTTGAGTAGAAATAATAAATTAATAAATAATATGTAAAATGAAATTATATTAAATAATTAAGTAAACAAGTATTGCAGATTAAATAAATCTTTAATTAATTAAATGTGTGTGGATGAATAAAAGGATTTGTAATTTTCATGTAAGGTTTTTAAAAAATGGTGGTGTGACAATCGAATCCCACATTTTTACAGATGCAAAGATTCCTGATTCAATTCCAATATTCTTGTTTTGATTCTCGATTCTAAACTCCATTCGAATCTTGAAAAGAGTTATAAATGTACAAGAGGAATATTATAAATTGGCATGAAAAGCATGGTTATAAATAATACACCAGTTTAAACAAGTTGTTATGACATGTAATTATTTGTGATTTTGTACAGTCTATTATATTTCAAATGTGTATCCTTTGTGGTACTTCAAAACCCTCCATGTAAATATGTAAAGGCATGTTCTGCATATATAGTCTAGGACTTTACATGCCTCTAAGAATTTTCACACTGACAATACACTTCACTTGAGAAGTTTAATGTTAATTTATGCCTCGTGCACTTACGAGTACACTGCTGAAAACAAAGAAAATCCCGTCGCGTTGCTTGGAAGCGGAGGTACTGTGTTTGCTGGCAATGATATCGCGGCACAGCTGACCTGTATGTGAGGGCTTCTACGAGAACTGGCCTGTTCTTCTTGACCGCGTACTTCCTGGCCGCTCTGACTGCGTTGTACACCGCAAACAGGTCGTTGCCGTCCACACGTATGGTAGTTATCCCGTACGCAGGGCCGTGCGCTGCTATGCCGTCACCGCGGTACTGTTCGTGGGACGGCGTCGAGATGGCGTACCCGTTGTTGCGGCTGTGACGACACACACACACTTCACTTGTCCAGCTTCAAAGTCTGCTCAACACCAGTAAATAATAGCACAGCCACTACAAAATCTTAAATATACGTTGGACTTGTTTGTCTGCAAACGAGAATAGCAGTTGCGTTATCAGGTTAATGCATTTCACTTTCTACACAATTGCTAAGAGCTCAATACATTACGAAGGTAGCAATACCTTTAGCCATCCTGCCCATAACCTTGCAGACAAAGCATAAAAGAAAAATTAGGTGGTATTTTAATTCCGTAGTACGTAGTCCGAGGTATTAACACACGTACTGACAAGTTACAAGTGAATATCCTTGTTCTCTGCATTCCCACCGTTGTCTTACTGATGCGCACAGCACCGCACGCTACACTGTACAACGTTCATGTTGATGTTTAATAAAAGACTTGCCACTAACAAGCATTTATGAGAATAAAAGCTCGTACAGTAAAATATCGGTACTAAGTACTTCACTTTGAAGTGCATCTTCCAACTCCCTGGCAGGTGGAATGTCATTAAATACATGCTCGGTATACAGTAATTTCAAATATTAAGTGTAAAATCTAGTCTGCTTGGTTGCTTTGTATTGAGATTCTATTTACAATACTTTATATTTGGCATATTTGTGCAGCCTATCGCAACTAGGAGGGTTCTGCAGATAACTGTTGAGGCACCTCACAAGTTTTCAGTGACCTAGTATCCAAGGTGAGCTGGAGATGGAGTGGCGATGGAATGCAATAATGGGGACACAAACCAACAGGGATGCCCATTGTGTTCCCCATAAGTGAAAATCGCGACTGACCTTGCCTAGAATCAAACCGGCAAGTCATCAGCGGGAGATGCACCAAACGCAATAACCTGAAAGTGAAGGTTTGAAAACGCGGGCGAGAGCGTACCAGAAGAACACGACGGGGCAGTCGAGAGTCGCTGCAAAGTTGTACGCGGCGTGGGCATCTCCCTCGCTGGCCGCTCCCTCGCCGAAATACGTGATGATGCAGCGCCCATTCTTTGCCAGCTTGTAGGCGTACGCCGCGCCCACCGCTAACAACACACATATGCAAGCCCTCGCAAATACGTTACGATCAAGCCCTCGCACTCTGTTGTGCCGAGACACACAACACACCAAGCTGTAGAACATACACTTCAAAATAGTTTGCCTCTAAAAGGAGAATGTTGAGAACTTCGTGAGAGAATAAATATACTACATAAATAATTATGGGAAAACATGAATGCATCAGGGAGGAATTGATACAAAGACAAATGAAAATTACATTTTCTTCAAGATGGCAGCAGTGATACTAACATGTTAAGATGAGTTTACCATATTTTTTACTAACAGTTCAATAGTAAATATTTCAGTGACTCGAAGGTGATAATTTGTTACAGTTTGTTTCATATCATTGTTACAGAAATTTTTAAAGTGATTTAGTTTGCATTCTATTTAAGAGCATTTACAAAAGGTGGATTGTGGTTGCTGAAGTGCAGAAGGAAAAATAAACGAAATGGTTGGGCTGGCCGCTGTTTAGCCCACGACCCTTCTTTTTCTCTTGTCATGGTAAAGAGTTACCATCTCACACATCGCAGGACCATAAATAAATTACTGTAGTTTCTGCATGTGACTATGAGAGAGTATATTTAACACAACGTATTGGAAATTTTGATACTTATATGCAATACGCCAGCTGCAATGAGAAATTTGATTTTCTGACAGGTTAACTAATAAAGTATTTACACCATCATTTATAACATGATGGTGTAAAAAATAAAGAGCTACAATGTATTGTAGCTTTTTATTTTGCTCTTAATAAAATGCAAACTAAATCACTTTTAAAATTTCTATAACAATGATATGAAACAAACTGTAAGAAATTATCACCTTCAAGTAACTGAAATATTTACTATTGCACTGTTAGTAAAAAATATGGTAAACTCATCTTTACATGTTAGTATCACTGCTGCCATCTTCAAAAAAATGTAATATATATATATCTCTGGTGCTGAAATGTATTGTTTAGTGGCATGCGTGGATGGGTAAATAAATAAAGACATCAGCTTTACATCAATATAAATCACAAAAAGATTTCTCACTTCATTTAACATGCACCCAAGTGACAATCACAGAACAAAACTACAGCAGCAGTTACGAAGAGACGAGATTACAAACGGAAGTGACTAACCTTGCGGCAGCTGGACCGTTAGAGGGGAGGATATGGTGATGAAGTTGTGGGCCTTGGAGCCGTAATGCACGGGCATCATGCGCCCTTTCCCTTCGTCCTCGCAGTTGCCGAAACACTGGTCGATGAACTGGTCGAGGGAGTAGCCCCTCCACATTAGCACTCCTGCGGCACAGATAAAGGCATGCCTGCTGTACAGCAACAAACTACAAATACAAGAAAAAAAACTTAGGTGCGACGGGGTTCGCACTGGGTTTTGGAAGGCTTCAGACACAGTAGTGTGTTGTGTTTTGTTTGGACGCAGCCACATCACACGATATTGGGCAGTTTCAGCCGCGTGATGCGGGTTGCCTACAAGTGCAAAGGGTGATGCCGTGAATGCTAGCGGACTTAGGTGAAAGCAACCGCAGCCACTCCAGGGAATCAAGTAGACACGATAGTCAACACGCGAAGATACCCAAGACACAACGTGGCCTACGACAACACCTGAAACCTGTCTCTCACTTTTGTTGGTGCTTCAATTGGCATCCTCCGGAGCAAATGAAACCCACAAGCTTAAGCTCAAAACCTGGTTCATGAAACTACATCTCCCAATTCATTCAAAAGACTTCTTACAAAATTACTTACATTTGCACTATATTCATTAACAAATTTCTTTGTGTTTAGTCTTGGGTATTAGTGCAACATAAAAAATGTAAAGTGACTGCTTAAATTCATGTTCCAGGTGAGTCGCGATGGAAAGACTGCAAGCCAGTTAAGAGCCTTGCGCATAGAGGTGACGATGCAAGTGGAAAGCGAGCAAGAGTCTGCCTTACAGCTCACGCATTTTGTGGAATCGAACTTGCAGAATAGCCACAAGCAGGTGGAACGCTTATAAGTTGTCCACGGTAAACTGAGCACTTTTGAAAACCCTGCTTAAGATCTATTTGTAATGCACTTTGTGTATTCTTCCATCAAACGTAAAATTAACATTGCCATGGGCCTGATCACTTTATTCGTGTGTCTGTCTAGTAAAACTGTTAAATTATTAGAAAGTTAAATATACAAACCTGATTATTTTCACACTCATGAGGATTTAGATAAAACAGAAAACAAACTAAATCATTTTGGTATTCACAAATGTTTACCTAATACTTTTAATTCAACATTAAAACATGGAACTACTTTCCCTCTGTCGTGACAAACTTTGTTTGTCACCTACCAGCCAGTGTGCCCATTAAAATATGCACAGGTGTAGGCAGTGACATTTTTAGAAGGTTGATTTTAAAAGTGCTCAATTAACCATTAACAGCCTATAATTGCTGATAGAGAAGTTGTGTGGGTGACGTGACTATTGGTACCTGACTCGCGGTACTGGGCGAACACCATGTCCTCGTGGTGCATGGCGGCGGCGCTCCCCACGGCCGTCGCCTCCTCCCCGTAGTGCGTCATGTAGAAGGAGATGCGGCCCTGACGCTGGCTTTCGTACAGGATGTGGTCCATGGTGCTGACGAGCATCATGCAGCGGTACAGCTTCCCCACCAGCTCCTCGCCCAACTGTCCCAGCACACACCAACACACACCTCTTGTGTCTACCTCCCAGGACGCAGTGGCGTAGCAACTAAGGGGGCACGGTACATCTACGTTTCAGCACTAGAATGCAAGGGTGGGGGAAACGAGAGATCCCAGAGAAAACCCGCCAACCAACGGCATCGTCCGGCACTATTCTCACATGCAAAAATCCGGGAGCGACCCAGTCGGGAATCGAACCCAGTTTGCCTAGGTGGGAGGAGAGTAGTCTGACCACTGCACCACCACGGCCCCTGAGGAACGCATGGACTGAGGAATGTACTGAGAGGAGCTGCAGGGCATGTGTTGGCCGGGCTGTTGAGAACACGAGAAAGTGGGTTCAGAGAGCGAATGTCAGTCAGCAAGTGTCAATGAGAAGCAAGGAGCAGCCTCCCTTTTGGCAAGGACCTGTCTGAGATTGCAGAACATTCCTCCGGTCTCCTGTTTCTTCTGGTACGCTCAGGTCAGTTGGAAATATCCTGTGGAAATTCCCAGCAATTCATGCAGCCTTTAAATAATTAATAATAGGCCTCTTCTTCGTGAGATGCCATATAGTGTTTGTAGCAAGGTCTATATGCACTCTGTCAACATGTAGGTTATAGCACATTTTTGGATCCAGAATTTAGTGTGCATGTTGGTACTTATGAAAGTATAGTGACAACTGTTGTAATATCTTGAATGAGCCTGCGCAAACAGGCAATTGTGCGCCGGCGTGGATGTGTCGCACTGCACCGAATGATCGTGTGCACATGTTTGCGAACAAGCAGAATGCTATCCATAGGTAGTCGGTAAAGAGGACTTGCACGCGTGCTCAACGTGGACGCTCTGTAGTTCTGTGCGGCCCGCGTGTTGCATTCGGATGAAATAGCGCACCCGAAGAATCACAAATCTGTTTTGCATTCGGCTTCTCTCTCGTCGATGGAGAGGAGCAATGATACGGATATATGAGCCAATTGAAGAGTATCATAGCGCCCAACATTATGGAATCCATGGCATGGAACGAACTACAATGGGAACAAGAAACGCTATGCCTCGATAGTCACTGGCAAAGCCGTGGATCACTCTGAATACGAGACATGGAAGAAAATGGTAAGTCTGTAGGGAAGCTTCCAAAAAGTAAAATCTAAAATCAAATCTATCCTAGGACTGGCAAAGATGATACGCAACACTGACAGTTGTATATGTACATGTATGCACTACTCATTAATGTTATGAAAAAATACTTTTAATCAAGAAATTTTTCCTTTTTTGACATTTATCCGCTGTACGACTGGCAAACCCCTAAACGCTCCGTCGTCCCTATAATGCATTATAACTGGTGAAAATGTAATCCATGCTAGCTGATGATCAAGATGGTACAGCTTACAAAGGAGCCACAATAACAGAACAAAACATTTCAGGTTTCTGCAGCTAACTGGGAAATATATCCCAGTCAAATACAGTCACCCTAGCTGCACCTCCAATTTTTTACTTTTTGTAGTTTTTTTTACTATATTAAGTATCTTAGAAATGGAAGTGAATATTAACTTAAATACATTTTACAAGAATAGCAATACACAAAGAACCACAGTTGGCTCAGTGGGTTAGGACACTGCGGTGGTGGAGGGGTTTTCTCAGGGCTCTCCAGTTTCCTCCCCCAATCTTCATTCCATTGCATCTCCACCACCACCACCACGTATTTCATACTAAGTGTGATTAGTAATGTCGACATACACCATTTTCTGGTATTGTTTTCCAGTTTTTAGGAACATCTGAGATTCTCAACAATTACCTCCGGATCTTCAGACCGATTGATGATGTTCCCTTCGTAATCCAACAGCCTGTAGACTGGTATCCTGCCGTACGACTTGGGCTTTATGAACTGCAACTTGTCCGTCCACTGCGCGGTGGCTCCGGGGAATATTGCTTTGTCACCGGCCGGCTCCTTCGGCGACGCAGTACTGCTCTTGCGCTGCAACCAACACATGTACACAACTCCAATGTGACCACGTCTGCACGATTATACCAACCTGCGATAGTTTATCCAGAAAGAAATTCTTACTTTCACATATTTGGACTTGGCACTAAAGTCATGCTCGTTTTCCAGGCTTTTAAGTATGATCGATGACGGGTGCTGTGTTATAGACTTAAAAGGGAAAGTTAAAAAGGTTGTAAATGAAATGCATTTGGTGCTATATACCAACATGTATTAGTTTGTCCAGAAAAAAATGTTTAATATTACATATTGGATGTTAGTATTCAAATGATTGTTGTTATCCAAGTTTTTGGAGTATTACTGACAAGGTATTTCTTGTAAGTTTCTTATACATTTTCATAGTAACAGTTAAAAAGAATATAAAGAATTTTATTAGGCGCTATATATATATATATCAACATGCTTTTGTTTGTCTGGGAAAAATGGGTAACACATTGCATGTTCAAATTTAGCACTCAAGTGATGTTCGTTATCTAGGCTTTTAAGTACGAACAACAATGAGTGTGATCTTATAAATATTCACAAACAGAGTGTAAAGGGTTTCAGCTAGGAAGTGAATTGTACTGTGTGGTATTGCACGTTAGTATGGGAACTGAGAGACTTAAATACTTCCGCGTCTTGCCACGTCAAATGCAGAAGACCTAATCAAACTGCACCCAACTTCACAATAGGTCACACTTTATACTTGGTGTTAATTACTGTGATCCTGTGTAAATGATGTTCCAGCACAGCCCCCTCGCACTCAAGAATACTGTTCAACTATCGTGAAGTTAGGTGCATTTTGCGCTACGATTCCCCTGATATTCATAGCCCTCCCCACAGTCGTGTTTGGATAATATATACTGCAATCATTGTTATGTCCACATTAAATTAATTTCCAGTGTGATCAATGAGGTCGATTCGTAGGTAGGTACGTGTTCTTAACGTCTAGTCGACAGCGAGGTACTTAAGACATGCGGCAAGTTGCTCACAGAAGCAGGCGTGGGGAAGGAATAGGCCACAGACTCTAGTAAGGAATCATCCCGGCATTCGCCTGCAGAGTGGTTCCAGGGAAGCATAGGAGACTGAAGCCAGGAATGCCGGGACGGGAATCGAACCCTGGTCCTCTCGAATGAGTCCAGTGCGCCACCTCGCTGTCATACTCCTACATTGGATGGAATCCACCGCGGCGGAGATGGATTGGGTAGCTATGACCACGCTTGGGACCAGAAGTACCNACACTGATACCTACAAGGGATAAGGCCGGCATAGGCGCCGTAACATCCCTGTCAACAGTGAAGACGTTTACAACTTATTGCATGTATTAACAAAACATTAGTAGGAACCCTGTTCTTTGTTTGCCACTTTCAAGGATTTTCATTTACTGTTCATAAATGACCTGATTATACTTAATTAATTAGCAACAAATATTTACCTCACCTTCAGAATTACATGTAAACCCGACTTCTTACAAGAAAGTTTACTAGCAAAAAACGAAGAAACTTTTCTCAGAACCATGGTAGTAAAATCAGATCTTTCGATGTACAAATACGAAATTACGAATATCTCTACTTCATTATTAACAAATTTTATTCACCAACGAGCATGCAATTTTCCTATTATTTACAAACAGGTGGTACAGCGAGAACAAAATATTTTGGAGTAGCTTTAGATTTGCAACGGAGGTTAGTAAACAGTACAGTTTATAGATGACGTAAGTAAACAGAACAGTTTGTAAATTATATACATGTCTTATTATATTAATGTTCACTTATCTGTTTTCGCGACATGGANAGTAAACAGAACAGTTTGTAAATTATATACATGTCTTATTATATTAATGTTCACTTATCTGTTTTCGCGACATGGAGGAAGGTTAGGAATGTTTTTAGAATTTTGGTTTTTGCAATCGTAATGATATGGATGATTTTTATTTTTCTACGAGAACACTGTCATGTATTCTTCCATCTAAATTTATATTTTGCCACCTTTCTTAGTTTCTGCACCATAATCAATTTTTATATTACAAACTGGATCAAAAAAGTTATTTTCAACCATATTTGACAAAATTAGAAAACAAATTACGGCCATAAATTTTTACCTTCCAACAAATTTCGTCAAATAATCTTGAAGATGTGAAAATGTGTCACATTGTCAATTTTGTTTTTACTATGAGAATCTAATTTGAATTGTTATTTAAAAATAATTTTCATAGTGAGATATTGCTTTGGTTTTCCATGCAGTCAATTACAGGAAGAAATGTAAGGAATGTTGCGATTTATTTTCGCTTCTTTACGAAATTCAAATTTTAGTCACCAGAAATCTTTCTTGCACAATGAAATTTAATGCCTCTCGAGTTCGTAATATTATGTGTAATATTATTTTTAAGTTTATCGGCGTCCATTTTTGTCGTGCACGATTCTGGTTGGCTGAGACCGTCAAACATCAAATAAATATCATTACTGGTCCAATCTTCAAATGTTTGATGGAAACTTACGCTATCCAACTTTCTCAGACTAATACGGCGGCGTTTATGACGTTTCGATGACACCATAACTGTCTAACTTTATTTGACCAAACTTATTGGAGGCAGTTTGATGGAAAAGTTTGACAATGTGATAGGGGCTTAATGCACACGACTTAATATGCCCAGTTGTGAATCAGCTGGTTCGAATACATGGCGGTCAATTCTTGTGCACACAACCTATGTTCTGTGGTTACTGTTTTTCTTTTTAATTGTGAGCAAAGGTTAAATATGCTAGCAGAATCATAGACTAAAGTACTAGGCCATTATTATCTTATGTACATATGTCCAAATTTGCTCAATAATAACTAAAACAACAACAAATTTAATGCACATGTTAAAACCAAAATTAGATCACAGATTGGACCTGATTTCCACCACAATTCTGCTTTCGTAATAAAAAAAAAAGTGCAAATTTTTGAGACAGCAGTAGTGTCTTTCTTAAAGTAATGCACATATACAATAAAAAACTAATGTTACATTTTGACATCATTGCATCTCATGTATTGCCACCATTGCAGAATCAACTAATGACTAATAATGGTTAAACATCTATAACATTTTTGTTGGCATTTATTATACATTCTTAGATGAAATTGATTGCACTATGTTAAACATCATTAACTGTGAAATGAGGATTGGAAATATTAATGTGTTGACATGAATCAAACCTCGTGTACCTCTTGCACTGTGCTGTACAACAGCAGCAGCCCCGCCATGACTGTACCGAAAACTAGAATATCGGGCAGTTGCCATCAGTAGCATCATTCTGCCTCCATCGTATCAAAATGCTTCCATGGCTGGCCCCTTCCCCTGACATGTTCCCAGTAAAGTATGCGTGCGATCAGTTGGAATGCCAGCTGTCACTATGCCAAAGCACTTAAGATTTGGCACATACTGTCCAAAAATTATGAACCAGTGCGCCTCAGAACAACATTCGGCATCTGCTGGGTTCCATACCAGACTATGGTGGAGCGTGTATCGCAGTGCGAGGTGGTGTGATGCACTGTTCAAAATGACCGAATGGTGTACTACATATCCATATGTAGTTGTCATGCTGCTCTGTTTTTGTGATCAGGTTGACACAGGATTGTGTCTTGCTTAACCCTAGAATGTCTGTCACGTGCATCCCTAGCTGTACCAACTGCATCATGCACCCTAGCAAAGCCTGGCGTGTACTGCAAACACATGTGATGCAGTTTAGTGTACTGCAGGCAGTGTCCGCGCACCTTCCCCATTCCGCCCGGTGGGTGGGCTTGGGGCATATGGAAAATTCTACCGCTCTCAGCAAAAGAAGTTTGAAAAATGTTATGGCTAGTTTTGTGGGGCGCTATATAAAATTTCCAATTTAAGCAATTAATAAATACAAATACATGCGTTTTACACCAGGGATTCCCCCAGAAAATTAATAAGACTTTATTTTATTAATTTGGTAATGTGAAAAATAAGTTTCGTCAGGTATTTCATTTTTATGTTTTTAAATTTAATGCACATGTTTTAAGTGTTAAAATGACCTTTGGAATTTGCTGTGTGTGCCAAAATGATGTTTTTAGTTAGTTAAAGAGTAATTTGTTTAATTTTCATAGTTTTGGTGCATGGCCGACTGCAGGGCACTCGAGGGCATGCCACCCGCCAGTCAGTCATGCCTCGAGACTCGTGAAGGCCGGCATCTGTATATCACACTCTTGGCACCATTACCTTTTGCACCTGTCATGTTTAGTCAATAGCGAAGTAATTTCTCGGAACCTTGTGTTCTCAGAGCCCGGAGACGTCATATCACCTTCGAATCGAGTTGTCTGGGGAATTTAATTTTTCAACCTGAAAATCACTTACACGTGCGACTCGCATGTTCACATTTCCAGTATAGCCTACCTGGCGGGCTTAGGACCAGGGTCCGCTTACTTCGTTTTGTTTCGCGTATGCGAGTGCAGTGTAATTGGTACAGGAAAAATACAGGTGTGAGTACAACCTCCCAGTGTGTATTTATTACCAGTGTCGCCTTGTGCGTTTAGGAGGACGGGACCCAGTAACCCACCATTAATTGCAACCATGACATGTCAGTTTGTGATGTAGTTCTACCACAGTATTTAAGGCTTTGCCAATCAGTCTGTAATAGGCCTGTAAGGTAACACAATTATGTGTTAGGGAGACACTTAGTATTAAATGCGACTTTAGGGATAAGTCTACATCCGGGTGACCGGCCGTACGACCCTGGGATCAACCATCGCAGTCTCTGCTCTACCATCACTTCGTCGTCAGTCGGCGATGACTGGTGCCTGTCGGGCAACCGATACACTTCCCAAAACACAAATTTCCCTTCTTTTTGTATAACCACTCCTTCACCACGCAGCTCTCCACCAGCCAACAGGCCAAGTGCAGTTAATGCATATTACTCATCTTTATGACCACCTCTTAAAGTTTTAGCACCATCCAATGCATCCTTTGTGCGATATTTTCATTGTCTGGGAGTGTAACTTCATTGATGTTCTTCATCCGAAGTTGGGGACGCGTCCATGTCCACCCGATAGGAATATTATCGAGCATATATGGGATGTCCTTCAAAATGCCAATGAAAGTATAATTTCGTCTTTTAGTTTATCCATTCTTTCCCCCTCGCCATCTCAAGACTGCATCATAGTATAACTTACAGAATAATACATATGTACATTTTTCTTCGCATATTACATTATTTTAAGCATGCTGTTTCCAGAAAGTAATGTATTTTCCCAGCAGTGGATCCAGAGTGGTGATCACATCGGATAATACCCCCTCCCCCCAAATAAACTTCACATTGCCATGAAAATGTTCTAAGAATGTTTTAAAACTGAAATGAAATAATATCAGAATTGTTTTAATAATGAATTTATTTGATTGCATTAATATTTGTTTCCTAAATAATGATGGGACAGTGCCCTCCTCCCATGCCATAAACCGGAAGTCTAGACCAGTACCTGCACAATAGAATAATGCCTCCCCCCTCCCCAAAAAATTATTGAGTCTATATCGGCTCCTACATTTGTCCTTGTCCAGCTAATCCAGTTACAAAAATGCTGTCTTAGGGAATTGGTGGAGTTGTGTTTTCAAGTTCGCAGAAGGAGTATTTTTAATGAGTAAACTATGTTACACACAGTGATAAGCATAGTTCATCTGTGCTGTTACAATTTCTTCTGTTACAAAAAGTAAATAATGGATAAAGGTTAATCACAAACCTACTGATTCAATTGCCCTATTCTATTGGGTATTGACATTTATGTTATACAGTTTTATCGTAAATTATTGTAAAACATATAATTCGATTGCTTAATGATGCATTGCGAAATCATCTAATCCCTGGTTGAAAGTCAGTGACAGGAGAAGTTCGCAAGTAATGACTTGTAGGCTAGATTTCACAGTCATCTGTAGACTGGAGATTCAGCTATTTGTTCATATAGTGAGTGCCCAGTTTTACCTCAGGGGTAGGTAGCTTGGGGTTCTATCCTTGGTACCGTGTAAGTTTTTAATGACTCATACTCTTTTAAGGCATGTCTTAATCAGCTGTGGTCCAACTGCAAAGGTGACTTAAATGTATTCATGGTTGATGTCTGATTCACTGACAATGAATTACGAAATTTTTCTGCCACTATTTAATGTTTCCAAATATAAAACATATATTTAAAAATAATAACGATAATTTACAAGCCATTTATCAATACTCAAATTGTACCATAATTCTTTATTTGTGGCAATGCTGTATGCATCGTGTTCTTCGTAATTTTCACATTGTCAATAACATCATTTGGTAATCATGTTTTTTTACCAACACAAAAAACGATACTTTGTCGCAGAGAGTAAAGAAGTGAAGAACAATCATGTTTCTTTCATTCAGGATTTTGTTTGTTTTTCATGCAGGAGCAACGACAAACACGCGGTGGCTTTGGTGGGCGGCGACAAGGGCAGGGGCATGACTTCTTTGTGGCACTTTTGGATGGATCTGGGGGTGGGTGCGTGACATCGCCAGGGTGAGTGCCACGGCATCTACCCTCTGCAGGATCTGGGTCCCGCCTGCCAGGGTCAAGGTCACTGTATCTCCCCTCTGCAGGATCTGGGTCCCACCTGTGCTGGGAAGGTTGTGGGGACTGGTGCCTCTTCTTGGCAGGACCTGGATCCTGCCTGGCGACTTGTACATGGTCAGGGGTGCCCAGGAAGTGACCACACTTGGAGCAGTACAAGTGTATGTCCGTGGAGCCGAGCAGAAGGCAGGGAAGCACGCACAGCGGCCAGCACCTGTTGGGTCAGTGGTGTAGTCAGAAATATTCCATAGAGAGGGTAACAATAATTGAAGGAAATGGTGGGAGGTTACACCTGCATTAATGGTGCTGATGCATGTTTTAATTAGAACTAATATTAGTAGAAAATAACATCACAGTACACTCATCAGCAGTTGAATTGAAGCTGCTTGCCTACGAGCATCTAAAATAGCACCTCATTGCACCCTGGTGGTGTTGATGGGGCATTGCATGAATTCCACAAAGCACCGGAATCGACCGGGGGCCATACTGATCCACATCATCAGCACAACTTTCCACAATGCATGGAGATCGGTTCGAGCAGCATATGTGACTCACCCATCCTCCTTGACCTCTTGGTAGCATCCCAGATATGTTCTATGGGATTTAGGTCGGGTGACCTCGGAGGCCAGGCATGCAACAAAAAGTCAATGGAGTGTTTATACAGCCACTCGGTCACCATTCGGTAATGGCGTATCAGTGTAATTTCTTGATGTGGGTGCATAAATATGCGCACATAATTTGCCAGCAGGTTCTTGTATCGTTCGCCAATTAGTGTTGATGGCGTGCGCACCAGAAGACCCATGCCATCTCATACAAACAGTCCCCAAACAAGGATACCTCCACAACTGGCCTGAACTTTACCCTGCTGACACGAGGATCCATTGCTTCATGTGTTTGGCGACATACTTGTACCCTGCCATCGACATGTACCAATAAGTATCTCGACTCATCCATCCGGGTGACCTTCCTCCGTGTGTCGTGAGACCAGCGGAGGTGTTCCTGCAGACATGTTAAACGCTGAGTCTTGTAACATGCGGTAAGCAGAGACACTTTAGTGGGACAGAGGCTTCGGCACCCCATAGTGAGGAGATGGTTCTGGATTGTATGACTGCGCACAGGTCATTGCTGTCTGGCATTGACTTGGCGAGTGATCTACTGCACTGTGGCCTGTCTATCTGGTGTTACGAACCGAGCTAGCAGACAGCCACTCCTTTCATCGACATGTTGAATGCCATGGCAGTTGTCTCTGGAGGTGTTGGTTTTACCCGACTTCATAAACTGGTACGCTCCTGACACAGTGGTCCGTGGGAATCCCAGAGTCTGCATGATTTCGGTAATGGAGTGCTCCACACGTCTGGTCCCAGCTATCTGACAACTATCAAATTCACTAATATCTTCTTTCTTTCCCTCGACTGTTACTCATATGGTGGGTATAAAGTCTGACTACATCTCAGTCATGCGTGGCAGGGCACTATTCCAATCGATGTGGTGACAATGATGTCATTTCGCCAACATTGCAGGTGTCTCTAATTCAACTGCTCATGAGTGTACAATATAATTAATCATAGGTGATAGCGATTACACACTTTTATTACAATTAAAGGATTTATTAATTACTATAAAAATTATTTATGGCACTCTTTGGGACAAATAATGGATGGGAGGGACGTTATAACCCCTACATCACCCCTGGCTATGTGCTTATAAATTTCAGCTGACTGTCTTCCAATACTATTAATATTATTGAATGAACAATTGTTTTGGACTCGTGGCATTACAGAGCTCCATTGTGTGCGTAGAAGGAATATGGAGTACAGTCCGTATGGCAGGCAGTAACTACTCACTGTGTTCTATCATTTAACTGTTTTTCCTTCCAATAGCTGTATCAAAAGAAACATTGGAAGGAGTCGAGGTTAGAACAATGTTTAAGTAAGTACTTTGGAACATTTTTACACATCCTGTGACCCAATTATACTGCCACTAAAATAAACTCAAGTTAGCCAGAATATTTTATTTATATGGAAGAGTGGGTCTGTTGGAATCCAAATGTAAACGAACGTGTTCATCTCCACAGACATGTGATTTTGGCAGTTGTATTGACGACAGGTGAGTCAATGGGAGACGTAAGTCGGTCTATTCCATCTTTAACCTGTGGTTGTATGTCGGAGAAATTTCTGAATAAGACGTAAAAAGAATAAATTTGGGCACAACAAATAAATAAAATAGAAATTATCCAAGGTTAACTGCTGTCAACAGTAATGTAACAACATATAGAAAGGCAAATGTCCGAATTAATAGTTCCGTATATCGCTTACACTCACTGGAAGAACGATTCAAGACTGCATAATAATTGTGGGACATAAATGATACATAACATGTTAATTGAAATTTAAAAGTGCCTGGAAGCCAATGTGGGAGAAAATGAAGGATGTACAGAATGTTGCAGAAATACACACCAGAATTTTGGGGAAATAATACTCACATTTAGATGAAGGATAAACGTTACATGAGCATAGGTCGAGAAACGCTTGGTTTACTTGCAGTAGAGCACCCATTGCATAATGTGAATTGTATGGTCCGCAGGCTGGATCACGGTTGTGTGGAATGCCATCGCAGCTGTTGTGTCATTGTGCAGTTGTATAAGTTTGTAGTGTTGAAAGAATGGAAGAGGAGGAGTTGATGTGCTTTTAATATGCTTCTTAACAATATCAAGCGTTTTAAAGTCCCGATTACAGGTCTTGATTCAATCGTTTATATTATGGAGCATTTAGGGTCAAATTGCACACATTTTAGGATTTCAACGTGAGAACGACAACCCGAGGGAAAATGCAGACTTCATATCATCATAGCTGCCACCAGATTTTTACAGAAATCACTAACTTTTCGACCCGTCGCAAATATGACAGACCATTTTCTGAAATCACAGGCACAAGTGAGAGATCAGGAATCACCAAGTTGGGAAGTCTGCATCCTGCGGTGTTAACAGTGGGTCTACAAGCAAAATACAAAAGCACAGATCATAGAACATAACAGTAGCACATTCATACGACCAGAATTCTTGTGCGAAATTAAATTTTGCGTTGGAGTCTGATGTCAGTTGGCAGTGTTGGTAAATAATGAATATTTCGTAACTGATTGTGAAAATTGACAGCAATCAAAAACATATATTGAATTTTTTTCTTTAAAATAGTTGCATTTGCGATAGTAAACACGTGGACATCGTCTAGAAATTTCTGCTAGTTAACTTTTACCTGTTTTTTCCTCAAAATTAGAATCTGGCTATATTTTTTCGTTCCTCCATTTTAAATAATTAACTTCGTTGGAAATTGTGTACCGTGCTTTGATTGGCGGTTGTCCCATGAGCCTGCACAAGAAATGAAATATAACCACTTCCGTTGTGCGCAGTATCAGGAACTCTCATGCGCACGACCTGTTATGCACAGTTGTGAATCAGTAGGTTCGAAAACATGTCGGCCAATTCTTGTGCACACGACGTATGTTCTGTCGTTACTGTTATGCCTTCAGCTGTGAGCCAAGCTCAAAGCACGACTCAAGAGCTTAACTGGAAGTCAGTTTAGAAAAATCAAGAAAGGGCGACCTTAAATAATAGTTTCCGACTACTTTGTGAGCAAATATATTTTAACGGACAGATACATTCCTATAGTTATATATCTTACGCCGCACTAAAGCGTGAAAATTGACGGCGTAACAAATAGCTCGACAGTAATGCATCACACTAGAAAAATATTTGCTCTCAATGTAAGAGTAAATTCTTATCTAGGGCTGCCGTTTCGTACTTTCCCTATATTCGCTTCCAAAAACCTGTAAAAATGTATTAGTGTTTATGTATGCACCACGCCCTCTTCCAGCACTAGAGAAGACATGTCCGGGGAGGTGCCTAAAGGTACTGAGTGGGCGGAAGGGGCGAGGTAAATGTGCGATGCTCATCTGTCGGTCGGCCGGCAGGTCCCTAGGGGATGGGCTGGGCACGGCAAGGGGAAATTAATGTCGTAACGGTGGCACCCCTGAATGGCGGGGTCTGCCGTTGTGAGCACGAGATTGGTACGTAACCACGTCTTCATCCCACGCCACGAGTCAAAGTGTAGTTATTTCAATAACCTATCTACTACAAATTACACGTTACAGCCACCAGGGAACGAGGAAGAAGAAGGGCGGCGAAGAAATAGTTTATTGTCAATTTTTATATTTTCATTACTGTTCAGTGCAACATAATGCATTTTTGTCTTTACCTACTGGTAGTGCAAGAAGTACAGTAAACTAGTAACGCACTTCTATACAAATTTGGAAACTAGGAGCTGAAAAATTATTTTGTAACATTAACAGTAGAATTTGGTACACTTTTTCTTCGCGTGCTGTCTAAAACCAAACGTTCATGTGCTACGGCAGGGCTTATGAATACATTTTGCATAATTGAACTTTCACATTTGTGAAGATATCATCGGGAATTTGAATTCCACGAAACGCAACACGAGAAAACCATGCGTCATTATTATTCCTGTGTTGTAGCCACCATAAACTGCACAGCACAGTAACGAGGGGGGGGGGGACGAAAAAGAAATTAGGGTATATCACTAAATGAGTTTCCATATTACCTAATATACCTGGCTCATATTCGAGAGATAGTAGTTTTCACGCTATTCTTCAGGGTAACCGAAAAAGTATGGTACAATTTCATTACTGTATAGCGACGAAAATATTTAACGGAGTTACCTGATTCTTGCACTAAATTGTAGTGAAAATACGAAAGATTTGTTTTGGGGAGGCGTTCAACAGTCGCACACTGACCTTGGGATTGTGGCAGGGGCGAGGGCGCCATTTGACTCCCGCGCCATTTGACTTCCGCTCCGACCCCTCCAGCGAGATAGCGACCATGCAGCAGAAGGTTTCGCGGAGTTCAAGTCTGCAGTGAATGTGCAACGCACTTGTAGACGACGGTATCCGGGACAACGTGTACCAGAACAGAGCGCTATTTGTCGCTGGGTTGAAAGTTTCCGCGAAACCGGTACCGTACCGACAAAACCAATCACCAGAGCGGCCAAGAGCGTCCAGAGAGAAGGTGGAACAGCTTAGACTATCTCGTGTGCGCAGCCGTGGAAAGTCAGCTGCCCGGCGAAGTCCGGAGCTTGACATTGCCAAGTATACCGCGCAAAATGTTCTTCATTAACGCCTGAGACTGCATGCCTACAAGATTCGATTGAGACATGAAACTAAGCCAGAAGATCGGCCCAAACGTTTTACATTCGCGGCTTTCATGTTAAAAGAAATGGACACGAAACGAAACTATGCAAATCGTGTGCTTTACCGTGACGGGGCAACTTTTCGCGTTAATGGTTGTGTTGACCGCCACAACTGCGTCAGAGAATCACCGCTGCCATCGAGACAATCACGCCGACAGTGCTCCGGAATACGTGGGTGGAGGTCGAACATCACCTGCACACAACTAGAGCGCACATACAAACATTTTAAGGTAGGCACAACTTTGATTCTCTCTGTACATGTTGGTTTAAGAACCAACCAAATTGGTTAAATAGTTTCGAAGCTGTGATTTTTTGAAATTGTACCATTCTTTTTCGATGATCCTGTATTACAATGAGAGGCAGAGGTGTGGTCTTATAACCTCAACTTATGGTTTCCCCTACCATTTGATACAATATTTGAAAACCCACCTTAGTTACTCTTCCAACATATTGCGTGTTTTTTTTTCCCTTCGGAACCAACATTTTGCACGTGGGGATCGTGCCGGGCGATGCCGCTGGTCGGCGGATTTGCTCGGGGATCTCCCGATTCTCTCGCTCTTGCATTCCGGCGCTGCTGCATACTCGCCTCGCTTCACCCTCAGCGGCTCTCAAGACCTCGCTGTTGAGAGCCGTCCAAATATCTTCACTCACTCACTGACTTGGACAGTTGTACTAGCAATGGGAAAGTCAGCCTTAAGGTGCCCGCCTGGGTAGGCCGCCGAACGGTGTGCAGAGCTCCAGCAGGAAACGTTTTATTTAATAACCGTCCAACGTGTCTGAGTGACGTCTGCTTACGAATAGCATTTAAGAAGCGTTACGCGTCTGTAAAGGTTTTTCAGTGCCTCCATTTCTCTCTAAAGCATGTTTTTGTGATAGTGGAAATAGCTCAAACGGGTGTTTTAACGGTCATTTTTAGGAATGAACATTCCGGTAGAAAACATTAAAAAAGGAATAGGGACGTGCATCAAACCTTTATTTTTATTATTACGTCATAAAATGGCAGGGTCTTCTCTGAAAGTCTCATAGAGGCGCGTTATCGAGGGCGAGACTGCACGCCAGTTCAGTGCTTTGCGCGTAGAGGCGATGATAGAGTTGATGCGCATGTCTCGGTCGACCCTAGCGCTCCCACGCTTTTAGCCTTCAGAAGGGGGGCAAAATGCCTTCAACCAGGCGGCCACCTTAAGGACGCGTGCAGAAGACGGAGCTCTGCCTAGGTCGTGTTTCGTTTGTACGTGACGTGACGTACACCATGAGTCCGACGGCGCCGAAGAACGTGGTGCAGATCTTGTTGACCTGCCTCTTGACGACAGGCTGGGACCTGACCAGACACCTGGGGCACACTACCTGGGCACCTCCTGGTTCCCACGTCTCCACTGCAACAGGGACACTGGGTGATGTTTCTGCACGCTCTTGTCGAGACGTACAGTAATAACAAGTACTTTGCCGGTTATATTATTGCTTATACACACACTGTAACAATTATTTCGTATTTGTACAAGGAATTCTTTGTAAACTAGTTACCAAAGACATGTCTGAACACTACAAATAATTTAGAGTAAGTGTAAAAACCATTCAATGGAATATGTAAAACTAATGTTGAATACTAACAAGTAAGTGTTGTGACCTTCAAGTTTAAAAGAAACACTGAGCTACATAAATAATATTGTATGTTTTCTAAAACAGTGTTTTGTAAATGTACAATATTTCAGCTGTAAAGGTACATGAAAATATTTTGCAACTAGCTTAGAAAGAATTCTTTGTAACAAGAAAAAAAAAATTAACCGTGTAGACGCCTGCAAAAGTGGCGTTACTGCCGGGCGTTCTGCTAGACTGCAAAGTCGCTTACTTACTACAGCCGATATCGTCTGTTCGTTGCTACCTGTGCAGGTTGGATTGTAACTGAAGTGCACGTGAATGAGTCACACAGGTGCAGATTGTTTAGTCACTGGCATAGAATATTTCAGTGAATGTGACCGAGTGAAGAGACGTGGGGCGGCTCTTAACAGCGAGGTGTTGAGAGCCGATGAGGGTGAGTGAGGTGAGTATGGAGCGGCACAGGAATGCGAGGGGGCGACCAGCGGCATCGTCCGGCACGACTCCCACATGCGGTCCGGCCGGGGATTGAACCCGGCTCGCTTAGGTGGGAGGCGAGCAAGCTAACCGCTCAGCCACCGCGGCCATTCAGAATATTGCAGGGTGTGTCGTAATAGTATTTATTATCCAATTACACATCCCGTGTAAAAGTAGAAGTGTTTAAAGTGTAATTTGCAATGATAACTTGCACCTTGTTCGTCCCTGCCAATACATTACGCCAACATTTTATTTTCCGGTATTATAAAAATACGTAAGGCCTGTTCACGGCTAACTGAGCGCTTTTTAAATCAACCTTTGAAAATCGTCACTGCCCCTAACTGCATGTATTTTATCGGTCATACAGACTGCCATGCGCCCAGTAAAGTTGGTAGTGACGGGCTGTAAGTAGTTCCATTTTTTTTGTGACTACTGAACTGATTTATTTTGTCTCCTATTTTTTATGCATATAAGTGTAAGAATTAGAACATTTTTTAAAACACTCACTTTTTTTTTTAACTTTGAACAGTTTCAATTTACCGACGTGCGAGTATTGATGAGGCCCATGACAGTTGTAATGTTACGTATGGTGTAAGATTACACAGTGTGCATACAAGTAGATACTAAGCAGGGCTTTCACAGGTGAACAGACTTCAGCAGTAATCACTTACCTGTGGTCACGTAAGCAGGTTTGAGGTCCACGGGGCACATATTCTCGGCCGGCTGGAAAGAAAGAAGAAACTGTTGAAAATCCAGTGCTAATGATTTATTCAATTTTTTTTAATGTGGATTTCCTCCCCTGGGATTTGTAACTTATTCTAGTCACACACGTTGTTTACTTTCTGCGCTCTCGGTTTCATAGGCAAGGCCCGTGACAAACCTGGGAATGGTGATTTTTTTTTTTACCCGTAATGAAACAGCGTTTATTTAGTGGGAAAGGCCCGCATGTCTTTACTCACACCGTGAGAGAGATTTAGTTTCAGTTACCAAATAAGTTTACGTGAAAGGTATTCGTTTACACTGAAAAATATATATTGTTCACTAAACTAGTCTATTCAAACATCTCCACTTGTTCCATTGGACTAATTAAATAATTAAAATTAATTTACTGAGCCAAACTTTTATTTGGTTGCTTCATCACAACTCACATGCATTTAGTACCCACAGATAATTTACAAGTACGTCAAACTTATCGGTTTGGTTTCTGTAGATTGTTAGTACACTTATTGATTCTCAATAATGGTACTAACAATCCCAATGAAAAAAGTTCAACGGGAATAAAAAATTCAGCTGTAAAACTTGAAGACATTTACATGCCATGTGCTAGAACATTATCAATTTAAATTACATCAAAGTTGCGCCAATAGCCGAGGTCGGTAAGTTTCAGGTTCAAAACCTCGGCAGTGCTTTTAATTTTTTATGACAACCGAAACGTCCGCGAAGTCATACAAATCTTAAGTTGATCCAACCAATCGTACAATTTTGTGGTAGAGAGAGAAAAAAATTGTTTTAGTAACAAAATATTTAATTGTGGAAGAATACAAACCGAGAAAAGTAGACCTTAAATAGAGCTTTCGAAAATGACTATAGTGTATTGGCGGTTTGTTTACACTTTTCGAATCAGACCTCGTGTTTGGTGTGTGAACGAAGGTAAACGCAGTCGCCTGACCTGCTGAGAGGGGCGACTAAGCGGCGCTCGTCGACGAGGCAGACTGTCGAAGAACGTGGTCTTGAGCTGCGGATGTGTGGTCCTGAGGTGCTCGAGCAGAGGGTACGTGTCTCCGTCGTGCAGCACGACTACACTCCTGCACACCACGCACCTCACTGCTACCTCCGTCATCCTTCACCACGACCGAGCTTCACCGCACACCTTGGTCTTCACCGCCACCTGCAACCGACATTTACACTGCCTTAAGGCGCCAGTCTACCTGGCGCTTGAACTGCGTTGCAGAGTGTACCAAATACACGTTTTTCAACGAAACTATTAAGCGTGCGTCCAACGTGCTGATCTACGAAAAGAACACACACTTCAGACGAGAGCTGTTAAGTACTTTCAAAATATCACGTACGTTAGAAACATCAATTCAGAGTACTCCAAAACCGCTAAAAACGGCCTTTCCAAGGCGCTGTAGCTCAAAATGCACGCATCAGATACATACAAAACTACTATAGGGGCCTGCACTGAACCTTCCTAAAGACTTCCCACTAATAAAATAATATGGTCACCGCTGAAAGTCCCATAGGTACACGCAGCACGACGAGAACACTGCACGCCAGTTCAGAGCCTTGCGCTTAGCGGCGATGGCGTACTTGATGCGCGTGGCAGTGTCGCCCTTATCGCTCCCGCGCTTCTCGGCCTAAACGCGGGAAAAAGTTCCAGGTAGACGGGGGCCTTAAAGTCGCTGCGCGCCAACAACTATTCCCTATTTTATACTTGTACGAAACACATTTAAACTCGTACACGTTTCTCAAGACAGTCTATTCACGGTTTCTTCGCACATTTTGAATCAAACATTTGCAAAATCACTCCATGTATGAAGATATTGGTTATTTACTAAATACGCAATTTATCATAGCCGTTTTATACCTCTGTTAACATAAAAGTATCTTAATTTTCGTTAAATTGAAGTTCCACTTACATTTTATATATAAATTATGTTTTATTTGCCTAAATATGTACAAGAGCAGTGAGAAAGCACGTGTTTTGGTAGCGCCTAGTGAGAAATAGTTCTCATTACAAATATTATTACAGCAGAGTGCGCACGTATTAGGTGCGCTGTCCTTTGGCGTAATTTTAAAGACATAGCTGAGCTTAGTTTGCATAAGGCGGAAGAATATCCTGGAAGTAGAACTTTGGCAGGTCTTCAGAAAAGTTTAAAGCAACCGTGGAAGGATTATTGTTTTGCGCATGTAAGTAGACGAATTTGAACATTCCCTTTCTAAAAAATTCCACGATGTTATTTGGCTGACGTATGAATACAATGAGACGATCCACGTGAATGTTAATATTACTGAGGTCACTTCTACTATAGGTTGCGAAGATCAATGTTGTAAGTTTGGCAAAGGGCAAATTCTCGCCATTAGGTAAGCGCTAGTGTCTAATGTGTACCAGAGTTTCTCTATTTACTACGTTAAAAAAATATATATATAATGGCAATAACCGCAAATAAAATGTAAAATAACTTCGTAACTAAGTAAAATATTTCTCTTTTATAGATCATGTAGCCTAAAATTTTAATTAAATGCTACCTTTTGTAATACTGCGCACCTAGCGACGGAAAGTTTTTCTAAGCCAAACTCTTCCATAGTATATTACGTTTTGTTCCGAACCTGTAGCAGTAACAACCTTAATCTTACATATAGTGGAAGGATACAGATTGAGAAGGAAAGTGGAACTTAATCAGGGTTTTCAATAGCCTAATTAACCGTGAACAACCTATACTTGGTTTGTAATGATCAATAAGGCGAATTTCGCATATTCTTGTTGTGGCTGGTTAAACTTAAAGGGCATATGCGCTAGAGTTCCTTCTATGATAGAACCACAGTTGCACTGACACTTCCTGGGCACAGAGTACATAATAATACAGAGATGAAACATCCGCCTATTCCGCGAACTCCAGCACTAACCAGTAACGCCATTCGCCAATCAGCTCCTGATATTCTCACCAGCCGGCAGCGCAGCCAATAAGGAACCTCCTGCGAGTCGCTGTAGCCAGTCAAACGTAAGACCCGCTCCCAAAGCCTATTGCAGCCAATCAGAGATTGGATATGCGTACATCAAAGGAACCGCCAAAATATTTCGTCTCTGTGTACTTATCTACTCTGTGCCTGGGTGACTCTTCAGTCAGTAACAAACGGGAAGTAATAATGTGGCCGTATGACGTCTAAGTTGAGTAAGAACTCACCATGGCAGCCTATAATTAATAAACTGTTGTGGTCCGAGTATGGAAGATGTCTAGACTGCTGACACAGTAATTAGCATTGGTACTTTTAATAATCATACAAATGGTATCAAATAAGATAATGTTAGAACCAATAATGCTGTCATTATATATGCCTATTTTAATTGTGGATTCCTTTTGCAAATCCAGTTCTTTTGTTAATATGTACTCGACTATTAGCATGTTGGGTAAATAATGACTGAAAAAAAATGTAAAATAACGTTCAGATTTGTGTTATAATTGGTTTGACATTTTTGTACTGTAATATTTAGAACATTACTAAACTATTTTGTTCTTTGACATGTCCAATGCCTTTGTATATTTAAGGCATTGCATGACAAAGTTGGACGAAAGTAAATACAGCGTGTTTCATAAAGACTTGAGGGATTAAAGAAATGTATTGCAGCTGAACCAGGTAACGTACATTAATGACAGCAGTGCAGAATGAACGAGGAAAGCAAACTGTTTGTGTCTCTTGTGCTACGCCGCTAGTTCACAGTCCTGCCACTACGCGTCGCTCACAGTGACGCCCGTGTGTTGTTAAGTTAGCTTTCCTCAGTGCTGTGTAATGGCTGCTACACGTGTTAAGAAATCTTCTTGTGTTTCGGAATGTCACACCGCGAAGTCAGCGCCTAATGCTGTGGCCGCCACGATCACCGGACCTCACACCGTGTCACTGTGTGTTTTGGGGTTACATCAAAGACAGGGTGTACGCCCCACCGTTGCCACGTTATATCACAGACCTAAGAGAGCTGATCGTCGCAGCGGCAGACCACGTTGATGCGAGTGTGGCAAGAACTAGACTAAGGTGTGTGGATGTATGCTGCGTTACCCGCGGTGAACACATCGAACATTTTTAGGTTTCACGAAAAACTGTTTGGGTGCCACGTTCATTCTGCACTGTTTTCATTGCTGTATGTTCAGTGGTTTCGTCGCAATGCCATTTTTTAACCCTTCAAATCTTTATGAAACACTGCACGAGTACATAATTCACGTTATTTAAACACACTATTTAACCACAAGTTAATTAAAAAAAAAAAACACATATTTCCGTACTCAACTTTGGTTGATTTCCATCTCACAGACAAAAACAATAACAAGACAATTTCTACTCACCTTGTTACCCAAGTTTTAGTACGTCGTTTTATTTTCTCAGGTGGACTAATAAATATAATGTTATTTACCACAGACACCGATAATTTGTGTACATATTTATAACTACCACAAATAAACTCAGAGAAGATTGTAGGCTTACAAAATGTAACCGGACTGGTGATCATTATTTTGTATTTTCATGGAGGGTAAACATTAGTACGACCTCTTTTCACTTCATAGAATAACGAACTCGAACGCAAATAAAAAGAAAAATTAAAACAGCAATGAGACTGCTCGCAAAACGCTTTCCCTTATCAGATAGCGATTTTTGTGTTTTGCGTATGCCTCCAAGCCATTCCTCGCCAGTAGAACTGCCAAAGTTACGTGGTCAAATAACGATGTGTAGTCTATTTGCAGTATTCTCACACTTTCTGAATCAAACCTCTGACAGCCACCCAATGTATGACGTGTTTTTTGCTTCCTTAACATTTCATGTAGCACAAGCATGTTATACTTCTGCTAACATAAATCGATCTTAAATTTGGTTAAAATGAACTTTTACTTACATTTTAACATATGTTTATAATTAAATTTATAATAACTATGAACAAAAACAGAGAGAAAATAGGTATGTTGGTAATGCCTAGTAAGAAATAGTTCTCATGAAAAATATTACTAAACTGAGTGCGCACAAATGCGGCGCGCTGTCCCTTTGGTGTAATTTTCTAGACTCGGTTAAGCTTTCTTTGCAGAAGAATATCAGAATAGTAGAACTTAAGAAGGGATTCGTAAAAGTTGGCAGTAACCATGAATGAATTATAGATAGGTTTTTAACGGATCGACGTTATACATCATATTTTGAATGACTTGAATAAATGCTGGCTGAATAAAGCTGTTGGAGGAAGTGTAAAATTCGTTGACTGATTTAGTTCACGAAATATGGGGCCGCGGTGGTGTAGTGGTTAGAATACTCATCACCCGCCTAGGCGAACTGGGTTTGATTCCCGGCGGGGTCGCTCCCATGTAAGAATCGTGCCGGACGATGCCGCTGGTCGGTGGGTTTTCTCGGGGATCTCCCATTTCCCCCGTCCTTTCATTCCGGCGCTGCTCCGTACTCACTTCGCTTCAACCTCTTCGGCTCTCAGGACCTCGATTTTAAGGGACGCCCAAATCTCTTCATTCACTCGCTAGTTCACGAAATAGCCGCAGAGCGCTGTTACCAACGTAGTGCGGAACTGAATTCGAAGTTTGATTTGACTTCCATTGTCTAAGAGTGACTACGATAAAGGAACAAAAAAACGAAGAAGAAAATACGTGGATAGGGAACAAAAAGCAGCAAAAAGTGATAAAAATTAATAAGTACATGCATGGTACAAGAGAGACATTGACGCATTTCTGGTGGTAGTGCTGTTGGATAAATAAACAGTGAATGTTGGCAGACACAGAGTTGTTACTGCAGAGCTGGCACGCGCATTATCCCTCCATTCTGCCTGCAAAACGACTTTACTTAAGCACTTGTCACACCGCCCAATCTTAATACTCCTTCCTCAAATTGCCTACTTGATTACTCAGTATCCCACTTTCAAATTTATGTTTAAGTAAAAATCGCATAAGTTTNCCTCTCTAAACACAAGTTACGATCTGTCCCTGCCACCACGCTAATTCTATTTCCGCCTGAACGCTTGTGCGCTCGGCCACGACACTGGACGAGGAGGCGAGGCGCATGTCGCACTATTGACTATTTTTCCGAAAATAACATATAAAAACCCCCAAATCATACATACAACAAATAATACATTGTTTCAAAATTTAGAAAATGTTATTGTGTAGAACTATGTAATAACAATATAAAAAAAACCATTCTAAATCATAACCAACTTTCGTTTCCTTAAAAGATCTGGATAAAAAATTCTGCTAAAAATGTACTTTTCCTTCAAGATGTGTAAATTTCAATTTTTTAGTTATATGTATATCTGGTTAATTTCACGGGAATTATTACGGCATATTTACTAATTTTAATATTTAAATCCCTAATTACTTGCATAAAGTTAACCAATTTAAAACGAAAACTATAGGCTGTAACAAGTGTTGCTGTAGACAGCATTTACTAGCATTTAAATAACTTGTGAATGAATCTAACCCCGTTACAATTGGTTAAGTAGTTCAAATCCTCTTCTTGGTTGTATGTTTTAGTGATACGCGTTTTGCGAACCTCTCCACAGCCTTTAAACGTCCGAATCCATTATGCTGCTACAGTAATTTTGAGATCAATTAAAAGCCCTACTGAAGAACTGTGCTGGCATCGTTGACTACATGTGATAACTCGACGGGGACTTCTCACAGAAATGCACAATCTGTCTTGTATTGGTTTCCACTAGTTTATTTGATTACGCTGTCTCTCTGTTCAGGTACTGCACGAGGATGGGATAAGCCCTCATTTAACGTGAGCTATAACTAGTGCGTCTGAACCAATTCGGAATAATCAGAAAAGTTGTTTTCTTACGACTCTACTATCATTATTTTCAGTTGCAATTAGAGTGACGGACTTCAGCGCAGCGACGTGACTTGCGGAGCCCAGTAGAGTGTCAGATAGGCTGCGAAATAAACTTTTTACTGAGGAGGGAATTGTTTTTTTTTTATTTAGTGAATTCGAGACTTTTGGAGATTTGCGTTTTCCAGCAAAGTGGCTGATATCTGCTGGCGGCAGCGGCGTGTAGTGAACTGTTGCAAGGTAGACTGTGTTTTGCTCTGTGCTGTACCTAATCGTCTGCTAGTTTACACATCAGTCACTTAGACGCAGTAGTGCAGTTGACGTCACAGCACGTGTGTAATGGGCGCCTCGCCGCTCTCTCGTAAGTAACCGCAGTACGCCCAGTTTCTCCCGGCTCCACTCTGGTTACTGGTTCCTGCTGCGTGCGCCGAGTGTGTACAGCACTGGGCAAGCACCAGCTTACCTTGCAACACTTCACCACACGCCACTTGTACTAGCTTGTAGGCAATAAACAAACTGCAGCGTTAAATGTCTCCAATCTGCGCCTGCTGCGAGATTAAGTACACCATGGCCAACACAAAATACTGCACTGCACCGGAAACCTGTGCTTTGACAGTAAGTATATCTTATTAGTCTGTGGCCTCGCGTGTTTTACAGCCAGTACTTTCCATATGAAGGGGGCCGCGGTGGATGAGCAGTTAAGACTGCTCGCCTCCCACTAAGGCGAACCGGGTTCAATCCCCAGCCGTGTCACTGCCGGATTTTTGGAAGTGGGAATCGTGCCGGACGATGCCGCTGGCGAGCGTGTTTTCTCGGGTATCTCCCGTTTCCCCCGCCCTTGCATTTCAGCGCTGCTCCATGTTCACCTCATGTCACCCTCCCTCGAGACCTCGTTGTTAACGCGAGGTCTTAAACGTCACGTTGTTTGCGAGCGCAGAGCAGCAGCGGTATCTCGGCGCTGGGGACATTGCAGTTGTCAGGTTGGCAGGGGTTGGTTTCCGTAACCTTGAGTGCGCCGGCTGTCAGGGACTTGAGTCGGGGAGTCGAGTGCAGTTCTTCTGTAGCCACCGTCAGTGGCGGATCGGATTTGTGCACCTCGGCGTCGGGGTTTCAACGTCTTCCTGACCATTTGGCGAGTTTGATGTACCTTAGGTTTTTGGATATTTCATGTTATGAAGATGACGGGGTTTTTGAGATTTCTGCGTATAGTTTTTCGATTTTTGTGTCATTCACTGGTTGAACAGGCTACGTTCCTAAGACCAGGTGCTTTTGCGCCGAATTAGATGCATTTGAAGAAGTGACGTGAGCAGCGGGTGTTAGAGCGGGCAGTCGTGTGGGAGAAGGGACTGAGGGGCGAGGGGTTGTGATGCCGAGCCTAGGCTGGTCTGATGTGTGTCGCGCGGAGATGTGAGCGGTGCAGTATGTTGTCAGCCTACGCTCATGTATGACGTGAGGTTGTGAAGGCAGCGAGTGGGTTCACCCTCCGTGCATTGCGCAGCTGGCGAGGAGACACAGTCGTTTGACGCCTTTGCCGCCGATCAATAATTATATGGCCCGCGTAACTCTATAAACTATGTCACTGATATTACGTTCGCTTAGCGAGTTTTTTTTTTTTTTTTGGTGTGTTGCCCATTCGTTGTAATTTACTCACGAGCGTGACTGTCAAATGCATCCGTGGCCAGTGAGGATAATTACATTAATATTATAGCGGTTATGTCCATACTAATTGGAGTTATGGATTGCCGTGCGCATTCGTTGGAGTTATCTACGAGCGCGGCATTAGAGGAACTGCATTCGTCGATACTCGTATGTTTGTACGAGGGTTGTCTGCACCGCGGAGTTTTCCAGCCACGTGGGTGGTGAAATGGAGGTATTCAATATCTGTAGTTGAATGCTGGCGTCTACAAAACTGGTTCACAACTAGCACGCGTCTGTACGTAACGTAACGTGGCGTGGCGTGGCGTTAGAGATGGCCATCTTTAACTTTATTATGGTACTTTTTTAGAATTCACGACATCAGAGAAATACGTCGGTGTGTAAACAAACCATAGAAAAAAAAAGTGAACATGGAAAATATTGTTTCCGACTTAATTGTAAATGGTTGTGTTGCCGCCTACAATGTGTTATTTTTTCTGCTTCTGGCATGGTCTTTCGTAGCTACAAGATAGATTTTTTAAAACAACTGCGAAATGAATTACTCTATTAGCAGCCACGTATACTTAAGCAACGAGCTCAGCATGTGGAGATACGTGAACAAATCGGCCAATTCCACGACATTCGTTACAAAAAAATTATTAAAACTCAGAGTAGCCAACACACGCACATCTTAATTCCCTCACATGCAAAAGTTGTTTCCTATTTAAGTACTCTACTCTAATTGGACAGCCTAAGTTTCATCGTTCGTTATGTCGGTTATAGAAAAACAATTATTTCGCGGGTTTTTAATGCCAGTTACACTATGTCATTATATGCCATTTCTGATTGTAGACAACCCTTTACAAGGGATCGAGTCAAGAAAGCATCGTAGTCAACCATGAACAGACGAGTGTTTGGAACGGATTTTTCAAGTAATGTTTTCTATTATGATAAATTGGCCAAAAGGGACTTCATTGCAGAAGTCGAAGTCAAACAATTTAATTGTAGAATTTTTTTTATTTTTAGCTGAAGTTCCCACTGTGTTCACTACTCGCTGAAATTTTATTTTTATTTTATCGTAAAGACTTTTAATGTCTTTTCAGTCCGTTATTTTTGTAATCTGTTTAGAAGACCCTAGTTTATGAGCAGTTATTGATCCGTTGCCATGGTGACTAAGTGACGTGTTGAGTAATTCTGCCTCGTGATTGGCCAGTTGTAAATTGTATTATTTAATTAGATTTTTGAAAATAATTCGCAGCCATCTTGGTGTTCGAATGCAGGACTCTAGCCCGCGTGGGTTTGGCACGCAGGGTTTTTTATTAGAATATATTACAAGGATCCGAGTTCGAACCTGAAAACAGGCCGTCTGGAACGAGACGAAGACGCGAGGCGAGGTTCAGGAAGAAGCAGGCCTGTATCGGTCGCCGGCCGCGTGTGTTTCCAGGGTGATTAGTTCGCGCTACCGTGTGTGCTAATATGTGCCGGGGACTGTAACGGCACTACAGGCCCGAGATCCTGAGCAGGGATGCCCGTGATGAGAGGGGATGCTGACTACGAGATCGCCAGGAACTAAGAGAACTGCAAGAATTCTTCGTTTTGAAATTATATCAGCTAAGTTCCACAACTAATTTTTTTTAAGTAGCAGAGACGAAATGATTTTTTTATCAAGTTGAGCTGACTCCAAATTATTTTAACCACTGGCAACTTGGAAATTAGAACATCACTCTTAAAACACTGAGCTTGTTAAGAATTAAAACAATTAATTCATTTTCCTGGAAGTTACAGTTTTTTTCAATGACACGTCAAAAGTAAAATGGAACACCTCAGTTACGAGAGAGGCTGGTGTTACTGAGGCTGCACATAAAATCTAGTCTGCAAATTTATTACTTTATTCCTGTCATATTTTTATCTGATTGAAAGAACAATAATTAAATTCCACCTTTTTCTGGCCACATCTCTGATGAGAAATCATTTCAAGTAGCAGTAAATTTTTTCCTATCAATAATTTTGGTTGTTCTACATTTGAATATTTTGTTGTGTTATTTGTAAGTGTTCTTGTGTCGCACACTTAAGTTCTTTACATCAGTGTTACACTTTGTCTCCCTACAATGCACTAACTACCTACATCCTCACACATAAGGCATATGTAACTCGTAGCTGTTATTACATGTAGCTCATTACGCGTGTTCTATAAAAGTACTACTTACAACTAAGGTGACATTTATTATTGCTTTATTATTGCTGATTTACTAACATGTTATGTCAAATTGCTTCAAGCGCAGGTTTACAAAGTTCGAAGCAATGGGAGGGTGCCAACCCCTTCTTAATGTACTAAGTGGTGTACTCTCCGTAACGCCGCTTTGTGAGGTAATCTGCCCTGCAAACCTTTGCCTGTACCAACTCTCCTTGTTTTATCGCAAGTGGTTTCCAATTTATCGTTGCATAACACGTTTGCAATTACCACCCTCAGAAATCACTTTAGGTCCGATATCGTATATACGTTTCCCTATTTATTTGTCCCAAGGATTCCGCTCATGCTAGGTTAGTATACATTAATGACTCATCCTGTATTTTAGATAATGCTATTTGTAACAGCTGTTGATAGTGAGATCGCCAGACGACAGAGCTCACTGTACGATGGGAAGTTTTGTTTATTTGGCTTGTTTTCCGTAATAATTTTTGGATCAAGTAAAAACNAGGATTCCGCTCATGCTAGGTTAGTATACATTAATGACTCATCCTGTATTTTAGATAATGCTATTTGTAACAGCTGTGATAGTGAGATCGCCAGACGACTGTACGATGGGAAGTTTTGTTTATTTGGCTTGTTTTCCGTAATAATTTTTGGATCAAGTAAAAACAGAGTATTTACCCAGCACGTTGTTGTTTTTGATAATGTCGCCTGCTGACAGTAGTTTCTGCTTTTCCAATAGTATCATAACAATTGCTGCACTATTATAGGCATTTGACCACCGATGCCACAGTACGTTAAGAGCCGCCCAGAACTCTCGATTCAGCAACTTTCCGTATGAAGCAGGCATCAGTTTCGTTATCATTTGTATCTGGGAACGATTTCGTTTCATCAGTCATCATGCATTACATATAACTCTTCAGGGAAGAAAATCACTTTGCCTGGCAGAGAAATTTTTTTTTTACATGAGCCAGGGAAAAAAGTTATGGCAAATCCTTGGATTTTGGAACACTTTGTAGGAGATAACGAACGAAATGAAATATTGGCAACACTGATGGGAAGAAGTGAAACAGCGAGTGAGTGGCATCACTTATACACACAGTGCCGCGGCTTGGGCTGTTGTGTGTGTACACAGGAAGACATTTCTCTCAAATTTACCACGCAAGAGTACAGATGAGATAAGAAGGCACGCACTGTTATTTATTTTTCTATCGTATATTCATGATTAATTCTGTGCACAGTTAAGTAATCATGCTGAAATTAACCTTTACGAAAAAAATCACGACTCATATCTACATGCATGCTACAGTGCATACAGCCATGCTGGGAGTTTTCCCAGTTAAGTTGGCAGCAAATAAATAATAATTAGTTCTTGAGATCTTGCGTTATATTGCAAGTGCTAGTGTTTAAATATATAGCCGCGAAGTTAGTGATCCTTGTTTTATACACAGGAGAGCATGAATTTGCGTATTGATAACACAAATACAGTCCTAATAGTTTCATGGCTTTGCGTGTAAGGTGCGTGCATGGAGTGACCAGGCTAACGGCAGTATTACATTTGCACGCGGCGCAACTAACCATGAACAGCAGTTAGCCATGGCACAAGTGTTTGTAGTCTATTCGCGGTATTTTCACACTTTTTGAAACAAACCTTTGAAAATTCACCCCAAGGATGACGTGTTTAGGTATTTTCTGAAAAGGTTGCNTTTCACACTTTTTGAAACAAACCTTTGAAAATTCACCCCAAGGATGACGTGTTTAGGTATTTTCTGAAAAGGTTGCGTATTACATGCGTTTTATAATTGTGTTTCCCGTTATTTTTTATTTAAATTGAAATTTTGCTGTCTATAAAATTTTATATTTGATTAATAGTTAATGTAAATAAATACAAGGAGAATAAAAGTGTGTTGGTAATTCCTGGTAGGAAATAGTTCTTATGGAAAATGTTATTACACTGACTGCTCACGAATTCGGTGCAGTGTCCTTCTGGTGTGAGTTTCTATGCTTAAGCCCGGCGCACACGGGACGATCTGTCCTGCGAGTTTCGCTGAGACATGACACGAGAGCCAGACAAAGTAGGTTGGTTACTCGCGGGATCCGGTACTGGTCTTCTGTCCACTATAGTAACGCCGGTAGCCATGACCATGTTTGGCAGCTGGCGAAAATAACAAACAATGAACTCTGTGCGGCGAAGAAAGATTGCTGTAATTACACTTCTTTCTGTTTTGGACCATAAAAAAATGTAGACGAAATAAACGACTGTGAACTACATGGTGGTTGGCCTGAAGAAACGAAAACAGAAGTGTACTGGCAATGCTTTCCGTAGACTTGGGGTAAGTGCACAGATAACCTCAAAACTGTATACAGACATGTGCCTTCTATGTATATATATATTAGTTAAGCTTTGTTTGCATGAGGCGGAGTAATATCCCGGAAGAAGAAATTTATTACAGCCTCAGAAAAGCCTGAATTAACCGTAAGCAACATATAGGAAGTAGTTACATGCATGTAAACTAAGAATTTACTCACAAATTTACCACAGCAGTGTATGTACAGCGAGATGGTTCTAATGGTAAAGTTTCGATGCCCGATCACCATTGGCCTTCATCACGGGCATTTTCATACTCTAACGACCCGTCAACCAGCAGCCCTGTGAACGCCCATGCTAGTACTCTACCCCAACACAATACTCGTCCTCATGCCATCGGCAACTCAATGGCGTGCCGGGACCGTGGGGGTTCAGTGGTTAGACTACTCGCCTCCCGCCCAGGCGAACTGGCTTCCATTCCCAACTGGGTCGCTCTCTGATTGTTGCATGTGGGAATCGTGCCTGACGATGCGGCTGGTCGGAAGGTTTTCTCGGGGGTCTCCAGTTTCCCCCCACCCTTACATTCCGGCGCTGCACCTGCGTCGGCTGTCGAGACCTCGTTGTTAAGAGCCGCCCAAATCCCTTCACTCAACTCAGCTCCAAACACCGGCTACTGACTCCTTGCTGTGTACAGTTCCGACCATAACTATCATTCACGTGCACCAAGTCCTCTGTCGTGGAAGAGGGGATAGGACGTGTTGACTCGTAGGCGACGGGGGTGTTACCGAACACACGGCATGCGAGGGAGGAGCTTGTGATGTGGAGACCGCGGTTAGTGTCGCAGACTGCCGTATCGACCGCGGGATGTCTGGTCCATTGCCAAACTCTTGTGTTTCTCTCCTCCTCTCTCTCTCTCCAACCAAGCATCACGACAGCCGTTCTTGACCTCTCGCCTACGATATGCAACTCTAAATTCGAATCAGTCTAAAGTCACTGATTCGCATTCAAATCCAACTACTTTAATCAGTGAAACGAATTTATTATTTTTTTTGCTTTTATTTTGTCGCCACAAACGTGTAAGATTTGTTTGGTTCAAATAAATATTTGCATGGCCAGCCGTAAAATAGAATTTCGATTATTAAGAAGACGTTAACGTGACCGGGTTTCAACTCGACCTCTAGTCCCGGAGTCGTGCCTGTGCTTTGTCGGTTACTGTGACTGATGGCGTGGAATGGTGATTTATAGGTTTATCAAGAGTGTAAAGCATGGCGTGTGCGTACATAGATATTTCCACGTTTTACAACTTTATTTTGTGTTTTCTGTGGAAATTATACCGTAAGGATTGTGTTTTGCCATTGTTAGGTATCAAATAAACTTACTAACAAAACTGTTATTATCATAATTGTTACATATGGCTTAACTGATCCGTAAGTCTAAAAACAAACCACTGAAAAACAGCGAATAAAATGGTTGAATAATCACTGGAAAATGTCACTGAATCAATAAGCGAAGGATAACGGGCGTTTTTCACTAATTCGTCAGTTCAAATTAACTGAAGTGACAGTTGGACAAGATGATTTCAGTTGAGGGATTTAGGTGGCTCTTGACAACGAGGTCTTGAGAGCCGACGAGGGTGAAATGAGGTGAGAATGGAGCAGCTCCGGAATGAAAGGGAGGGAGGGCAAAGGGAGATCCTCGAGGAAACCCGCCGACCAGTGGCATCGTCCGGCACGATTCCTACTTGCAAAAATCCGGCCTAGGATTGAACCCGGTTCGCCTTGGTGGGAGGCGAGTAGGCTAAACGCTCAGCCACTGCGACCCCTAGTTGGATAAGTCAGATTCAGTTAACTGATTCAAACATTGAAATTCTCACTGATTTAGATGTAACGGAGCTAGCACGGAGACCTGGATGGCTCTTAACTACTTCGGTCACGTCAATGAGGAGCTGAAACGTTGCAGTATTGTCATATTTGCTGTAGCTATGCACTGTACTTGTGGGAAGAGAGCTTTTCACAACATGCAGCGTGCTCGGTGTTGTAAACTAAGCATTTATGAAAGCCCTGCTTAAGATCTACTTATATGCAATCTGTGTATCCTTCCGCGCGATCTGTAAAGTTAACATGGTCACGAGCGTGGTTGATCACTTTATTCATGCTTTGGTCAAATGAAACTAAGAAATTATTAGAAAAGTAAATATTTTGTAAATCTGATAATTCTTACACTTATGCGTTAAAAAACAGAAAGCAAAATAAAACATTTCAGTATTCACAAATGTTTAAGTAGCATTATCAACTTGTCGTTAAACCAAGGAACTACTCCCCCCGTCATTACCAGAATTACTGTACGTATAACCTAAGTGTACCCGTGAAAATATATGCCGGTAGGGATAGTGATATTTTTCTAAGGTTGATTTCAATCAGCCAACATCAAATGTTCATAATTACTGTGTGCAATAGTAGGGTGGCTACCTCTGTTATTAATTGTGGTGTGAGGTATTAATGAGAGAATACTTAGTGCATTCGCGGCATTGTTCGTTTTCGACACCCGAAGTCACAGGAAATGCGGAGGTTGTTTCCGTTATTATGTATTATTGACCTTACTTCCTTTTATGAACAACACGTTTTTGTGAAAAATTCTTTTAATTTACGTACATTGTCCAGACTTTAAGAGCTTTGATTCAATATGTAATAAACAGGGGCTTAATAATGAGAAATTTAGTCCCTATAAAAAGGGAATATATGTTTTGCAACGGGATATAAAAAAGTTTTTTTTTTCATCTTTGCAGAGTGTAACTGTGTCAAGTATAAGGAATTCGTGAAGTAATTGGGTCTGTGAAACTTACCTACAGACACAGGAAAATTTCAGCAATTCAATGACTTGCAGGCTCCTTTGTTACAAATAATGTATTCATTGATTGACTGCTGCCCCAGGTAGTGGCCATGTTTCTTCTTGACCAGTTGCACGCCATTAGATTGTCGTTCTTAAGTCCGCATGCTATTGGTTCGTATTCACCCAGGAAATGTCTAATAAATGATCGGAATGTACACGGAACTGAAATACACACGAGTGAAATCTACGGCACTGATTCAGTTAGTAATAAGTTTACAACTCACTCTACACTGCTTGACTTGTTGTTTTCCAAATATGTTTGGTTAATAGGCCTTCGCGTAACCAAGAAACAGCAATATTTCAGAAGAAATTATTTTATTTTGCTATTTAACTGCTTGGCCTACATCAAATAAGACCTAAAGAGTGCACAACAACATGAAACGCACATTTTTCACGTCCCTACCTGTGTGTAACGGGAAAATATTTATGCGTGCGTATACAAATAAAATAAGAATCTCAAGAATAGTCTATTCCCGGCTTCTTCGCATTTTTTGAATTAAACCTTTAACCTGTTACGTGCTTGCTTGTTTCCTAAATACGGAATGTATCACAAGAGTGTTTTATAAAATGTTACTTCTACTTATATGTTATCTAAAAATTAGAACATTTCATATATAATTAATATGAATAAAAACAGCTAGTAAATAGGTGCGTTGGTAACGCCTAGTAAGAAACAGTTTTACGCAAAATATTATTACAGTGAGTGCGTACAAATACGGCGCGTTCTCCCTTAGGTGTAATTATCTAGACTCGGTTAAGCTTTGTCTGCACGAGGCGGAGTGATATCCTGGAAGAGGAACGTTAGCATGTAACCGTGAATGGACTGTTCTCGGTGCTGCACAAGGAAATGCGTTATTACGAGACACGCCAGCTCGATGGCGAGTGCAGACCGGGTTACACGCGCGAAGCCAGAGACGCCGCACAGCGGTTCAGATGGACAATGTCGCAGTACATCGATTGTGCACACACGAACGCGTGAACAGTGCACCGGACGACGAGGGGGCCGAAGAACACATCCCCAGTAACGCACGATAACCGGTCGAGACCAGTTCAAAGGCGTGAGAGCGTGCGTGCTGCGTTAAAACAAACCAGTCAAACGCCGCAGGTGTTGTCGATGTGGGATGTTACCAGGTGGTTGTTAGATAGTGTACGTGTGGAAGATGTTATATGGATGAAACCCAGCAAGGCGTGTGAAGCATGGTGTGTGGAAGTTAATACCAACGTGTGCTTTTCTTAATACTAACCTTAAGAAATGTGCAGGCGTTTGCAGGAGCTAGAACAGTAGTTATTATTTAGAGTATCTGTATGGGTAATGTCACACAAAAGAAGTACTTACTCATACTTGCCCCCTTTACAAGATATTCGCTCTTTCCCATGTACAGTGCAGCCATGAATGACTAAATGTAAAAAAAATTGAGCAGGACAAAGGTATGTGATCATCTTACTGGTTACTTGCAAGCAAAAAGACGCGTTAGTGAAAATTTTGGCAAAAAAAAAAGAAGTGAGTAGCTTTATTAAAAAAACGTATAACTTCGCTGCAAAAAGTGCAACCCAGTGAAGAACCGCTTTCAAAGCTTAATGTGGCTTAAAAACACATTCTGTGAGACAGTAAAATGTGCGGAAAAAAACTAAGACCATAGCAAGGACGTGGTCAACCTCGCAAACCTTTTGGTGACTAGGGAGAGAGGAAACAAATGAAGGCCAAGAAACTAGTGCAGGACAAATCAGTGGACGAATTAACATTAGCTGCAAAAGTTGGATTAAGAGCCGGTGGCAAACGAATCAATGTTCTGCATGACATCACTTCATCGCCGAAACGAGCTGTGAAGTAAAAAAAAGGCATATGGGTCATTTGAAATGTCGTTGCATACACCTCGTCCATATTCTCCAGAGGAAGCCCCTTCGTTGACAATGAATGCAAATCTAAGCACAAGAAAATGCCTGTTACTCAGATCCGAAGCAAAGAATCACAACGCGAATATTTATCCATCTTGACATACTGTAATGGATGCAAAGCGAAAATGTTATCCTGAAACTGAAGTAGAAGATAATTCCGTATCAGCTAGAGTTATAGTCCTGTTGGATATTACGTCAAATCGCATTTGTAGTTGCAGAAAGAGGTGTTAGAAACTATTCATAATGAACACAATTTAACCATATGGGGCTGTGACGGTAGTTCCGGTCAAAGCAACTATAAACAAAAAATGAATTACGGTGGAGATGTTTCTTATACGTTTATGGTTTCAATTGTAACACTGCAGTTAATTTATTCAACGTCTGAAAAGCCTTCTGACAAACTAACTGTGTGGCAGAATCCTAGTCCATCATCTCAACGATTCTGTTCACCAATTAAGTTCGTTTTCGAAAAAGAAACAAGCAAATTTATTAAAAGGGAAACAGAACTGATTCGGAAACAAATTGACGAACTATGTCCTACAGAAGTTTTAACAACTATTACGGTAAATAACAAGTTACTTTTCTCGATGGTGGACGGTAAAATATGCAACAATCTTACAGGTACATCAAGTAAAGTGTGCTACATAAGTAGAGCGAAGCCTACAGAAATGAACCATTTAGGTAAAGTTGTTGCGAAGATTGTGGATGAAGAAACGTATAGTTTTGGTTTGTCAATTTTACATTCATGGATACGTTTCTTTGAGTTCTGTCTGCATATAAGCTATCGTTGGAGGTTCAAACTTGGCGAGCACGAGGTGAAAACAAGAAAAAGGTTGAAACGAGGTAACAAGAGATCATTTAAGGATTACGACAACAACTTGGGTTACTGGTTGATCAACCAAAGTCTGGTTTTGCTCCACGAATGTTGGCAATGCGGCAAGGAGGTTTTTTTTTTTAAAGATCCCAAGGCTGTTTCTGTTATCACAGGTGTAAGTGAAGATCTGATAAAACGGTTTGGTGTCATACTTCGTTCGATTTCAAGTTGATATGCAATAAACCAGAAAAGGTTTGATAAATATTGCAAGGAAAAAGCTGATAAGTTTGTGCGCAATTACCCTCGGTATTATATGCCACTTGGTGTGCACATTATTCTTATTATTTGATCGGCAGTCATACAAAATGCCCTTCTTCCAATTGGACAGTTGAGTAAAGAAGCACAAGAAGCAAGGGAAAAAGATTTGAAGTATGTACGAGAACATCATACAAGGAGTTGTCTCGTCTGTCGAATAATGAATATCTGTTCCATCATCTCATTCTGTCTTCTGATCTAGTCATATCTACAATATCGTACAGACATGCACGATAGCACAGGAATAGTGTTGGTCCCATTAGTGCGGAAGTTCTGAATCTGCTTGCGGAACCTTCATTCGTCACAGTGATCATTCCGAGTGTGACAGTGAAGAAGGACTCAGTGAACGTGTCACTGACAGTGCGAGTGGCAGTGATGATTAAACAGGAGTGATGTGGAAACGCCATTGTTAAGAGAAATGTACTTCATGTATGAGGAATATAATTCAGTTTGCTTGGATTTTATATAAAATGTTTTCTAGTCTCTGTAGGCGTATGTAAACGTCTACAATGGTAATAAATACAGATACATAAATTTAAGTATTATGCATTTCGTTTTCACTATAATATCTGCTTTTGTATGAAATACTAACGAGGCACTACAGTTACTGCGTAAGAAGTGCTTTTTTGGCGCTAGACATCCACCCTGAACCACTGTGCGGTGGGCCTCGTAGTGCGAACTGCCGACATGAGTAGTGTATTACAAGGTCAGTGCGCTTGGCACAGTCCCAGCACCTCTGGCGAAGGGTCAAATGCCGCAGCTCTGCCCGCCGGCCTCCCTGCCCTGTCCCATTTCACGCTTCGTGCTCCCCCCCCCCCGGGCGACGGACTGTGTTTCGCCTCACTGAAGCTGACGGGATCAAATACACTCATTGACATTAAAACCTACGTGCACTGCAGAAACCATGTAATACTTTTGACACTATGGGCTGTTCGCGCTAAATTAGGAACTTTTGAAAGCCCTACGTTAGATCTACTTGCTCGTACATTGTGTATTATTCTGACATATGTACAACTTTGTCATCGGCTTGATAACTTTATTTATGGGTTAGTCAAGTAAAACTGAAGAATTATAAAAACGTCAATATTTTACGAATTACCTTATTATTTCTTACACGTATATGCGTTAAAAAAACAGAAAGCAAAATAAATTATTTCAGTATTGGCGAATGTTTAACTAATAGCGCTATTAACTCAACGTTAATGCGTGGACTACTTTCCCTCCAGCGTTACCAACTTTACTGGGGGCATTCCAGTCAATGTGTCCGTTACAATACATGCAGTTAAGGACAGCGACATTTTTCAAATGTGGATTTCAAAAGTGCTCACTCTACCGTGAACAGCCTTTAAGCCAAATTATATGCCTACTCAAATCATCATTTCCAACAGGCTTGGTGCGAATCATCTACATGTGCCTGTGAAGACACGAACACCTGATTGGCTGCGGCACTTCGCTTACGTCACGACTTCCTGTGGGAGTCATCTTTCCTTGTTGACGCTGCGTTACACAGTTTTTTTTAAACAGATGCTGCCATTAACATGAAACACAAACACGTTATTATTGGTTCTGACGTATAACAGTGAATTTTGCTGATGTTTGTACCGTCTAAAACAACACAAATAATTTGATATTTTCAACGCCTAAAATAAAGCTACGCGTACAGAGTTAGTGTAAAATAATGAAATGGTACCATTGATAATATTTTTGCTTGTAGTCAAATAAAGTTGAAAAATATAAACTGTTAAAAAACTATATCGACTTCCTTCTAAAAGTTAATGGAAACTGAAAATGTAAGTTTATAGTTAGTACAGAAAAAATAAGCTCTCCGCGCTTGAAAAAAAAAGAAAGCTTTCTAGCTTGTAATATGGGAGAAACGTGGACGAGAGCTAAGTGGCTGTCAGTGGCGGTGATTGATGTGTTTCAGAGGAGTGGTTCAGATTCCAACATGCGCTCCATTAGCGATTTGAGGTCTGTGCCCATGTTTAGTCATATGCATGATAGTTAAAAAAAACCTGTGAACTTGAAAGGATATTATACATGAATACGTTTAAATTTCTTGGCATGTGTATGTATGGAAAGTATAATAATTAAAAGCATAAAGATCTTACATTTAGTACATATGTTATTTTATAAACTTAATGAAAACGACGGGTAGAGAGAGTGGCTTTTAGCGTGGAGAGTTTTCTACTTACCAGACTTTAATATATGCTAAATATATATACTAAATTTATCCTAAAAAACTTGCAAAACTGGCATGGACTTGCAAAATTGGTGCTATTCTGTGGCTGCAGACTCAACTCCTAGATATTGTACTATCGTTTGGCTTCTGCAATTGGCCGATAACTAGTGGGGCCCGCTCCAGAAACGCTTTTGGCAAATAGCAAATGCTCGAAGATTGTGCAGCCAATCTCCAGCGAAGTGGCAGCGCAGGCAACTGCCACCATAAAGTCTCCGGTAGCCAAAGGAAGACGAATTGCGCTTAAGTAGATAGAGGTCAATGAAATATAGCATGTTACCGAAAATAACTGAGATTTTTTCGGGTCTTTAACACTTTGAGTGCGGTTCAGATTCACTGACAACGAAGACAAGTTAGTAGTGAGTCGCCTATATCCACGACTGCAGTCCTGTTGGTATCTGTATTCCCATTTACAACTCTCCTATTGTTTCACACAACACAGGACACGCTTACTATACTGTACAACGTTCATTACCGCACGGCTCTCTGACATTATACTGCCGAGTTCTAACTGTTGTATAAGCTGTTCACGATAAAGTGAACCCTTTTGAGGCTCTAGTTACTTTATCCTATCAACAATTTTTTTTTCATGCCATCACTTTTTAAAATAAATATTTACGTGTAAGTAATAAACACAGTGTATATATTCCACCAGACTCGAAAGTTAACGCCTAAAGCTACAATAAAAAATATATATTGATTATTATTCCAAATGAGAGGACTTCAGAAAGTGCTCACTTTACCGTGTGAATAGCCTACAATCAAATGTTCTTTCCTACATAGAATAGAAAAAAATATATCTTGTTCATTGAGAAAATTACACTGGGAGAGTTGTTGACGTAATGTAACGTCTCAGGAAACATTACGAAAACTGCTGGCGAAGAAATGATAATGCCTAGTAAGAAATAGTTGTTGTGCACTGTGGCGTGTGGTGGAGTGTTGCAAGGTAAGCTGAGCCCAGGGAAACTGACTGTACTCCGACCACTCACAAGCGAGCAACAAGGGACACACGTCCTGTGGCGTCTCCTGCCGAGCTACGTCTTACTGGTGCAAGTGTAAACTAACAAGCAACACGGTACAGCACACAGCTAGCGCCAGCTTACCTTGCAACACTTCACCACACGCCACTGATCATGAGAAATGTCATTACAGTGAGTGCGCACGAACGCGGTGCGTTGGCCCTCTGGCGTAATTCTCTAAGCTTTGTTTCCATGCAGCGGAGGAATATCGTGTAAGTAGAACTTGAGTAGGTGTTCAGAAAAGTGTTAAGTAACCGTGAATGGACTATACTTACATGTGGTATGGTGCGGCGAGGCGAACACACGCGCGTTGTGTGGGCGTGGGTGGGTCGCCGCGGTACGATTATCGGCGGCGATCTCATTAGCTAATGGGCAGGTGACAGACGACACAGTTGGGAACTGGGGCCCGGCCCGCTGGTGTCTCCGGGGAGACCTTGTGATCTGCACCGATGACAGTTCTCGTGGGCGGCAGATCACGTCACTGTGCTTCCCTGGACACCTGCCTTTCCTTCCAAACTGCACAGCAACTCCCTCGTCACGACCAGCTGAGGCCGTCTTCCTACTTGCGGCTTTCTCCCGTGTTTGAGCGATAAGGGCGACACCGCGACGCGCATCAAGTGCGTCATCGCCACTACCCACTGGGCTCTGAACTGGCGTGCAGTTTTCTTATAGTGCTGCGTCTACCTATGGCACTTTCAGCTGTGGCCCTATCACTCTATTAATGATAAGTCTATATCCGAGTCTAGAATGGCAGAATGAACAGATCATAAATTTTTTTTTCGTGTAGCAAAGCCAAACAATTGTTTTAAAAATATTTGACTGAAAAACAAAATCAGATGGGCTGTATAAAAAACGTAACTCTTAACATCTCTCGTGTTCTATTTTTTCCCCACTTAAGAAGGACATTTACATTTTTACAGTACACCACTGAACGAAGAGTTAATGTGGTCAGGACCTCGCACGTAAGCCGGGGGACCGGAAGTAATAGCTCCGACGTCCGTCCCTACGTCCCGATGTGCCAAAGTACCCATAATCCCTCTGGTGGTGGTCGGAGGATGTTTACAGTTGTAGTGATGAAAAAAAAAAAAAATATTTTTGTGATCACCAACAAGTCTTGTAATCTCTAAATATGACCCTGTGCTGGCCATCAGAAATGTTCGACAGAATTCACCCCCCCTCCCCCTCGTGGCCACATGGTGACAAGTCTTACGTTCAAATACCGTGACACATCGATGCTCTGTAACCGTAAACTTTGGGCTCCTAGAGTGTGTTTGCGGTTTGTTTAACTTTTATGTTTAAGGGTAGCTGTATCTATGTTCCACATTAACTATAGATGTACTTCAAAAATCAATTTAATTACATTTTGGTTGGTTTTCATGATTTGCATATACGGTGGCATGCTATAAAAATCTGTCGTGATGTATTAGGGAAGTCGAATTTAGTGTTTTAAAAGTAAATATGAAATATTAATAGCATCTTATTTTTGCAATTTGTTGAATGTAACCGTTGTAGTAATAATTTAAACGGGAAAGGTATTACACTCAAAAAATAATTAAAAAATAAACATATTTTCAAAACTAGTTAACTACAAAAGTTTTTAGTACAATTACAAGATAAAGCTGGTAAATTTTACAAGTGTCAGCATTACTGCAAGAATATTTCTTTAGTTCTACAAATCCTATTTTGCACAAGTACAAAAGCAACAGGTTTACAAACAAATTTGTTGTAAATGTACTAGTATTTATATATTTACAAAAAAATTTTAATTTAAGTTGACAAAATTGCTTTTTCTGTGTAGTTTTTTTTCCCCCGCTGAGCGTAACTTTACGACTGTTGTTCCCCGAGTGCAATGCCACTGCAGTCGTGCGTACGACCCGCACTTTGTCACGCCGAAAGAGTTTTTCATTCCGTCATTCAGGGGAAAGGTGATTAATTAATGCCGTGGAATTTCCCTACTAATGAATAGGAGGGGAAGGGGGGAGGGGGAAACTGGGAGATTGATCAGTAACCCAGGAATATATGTTTCCCCGTGTGTCGGCTGTTGTTGGTGAACCAGCTGTGGTCGTGAAGGAATACCTCGTTGGTTTCAGCATACAGTTAGCAATGCTTGCACGGTTTACCAACAGTTCTTTGCAAACTACTCGCCCATATAATTTGCGAAGTACTACAAGCGTGTTACAACAAAGTGCGTAACAGTTTGTAATGTGAAAATGCAGATACTCTTTACTTTAACAACTAAGCACCGTAGATTTCATGTTCATTATAGCACGGAGATTTATAATTAATTGTGCATGTTTTATATTGCACGATGTCTGCGGCACTAGAACTGAGTCGCAGTACATTTGAAATGATGTTATCGTGGTGAAGGTATTGCATGTGTGAACAATATCTCACCCTACCTAAAGTAATGTAAACACACCCCCGACTAGGACGTAATGGCACTTCCGAGACATCACCCACCCTGTAGATATTATTTTAGAGCTGGGAAGACATCCGTAATTTTGCTGTAGCCAACTTTATGCAGAACTTTCTACAGTTTTTCAAAGCTATGCCACCATTTCATGAAGCACAAATAACAAATTATGCCAGGAAAATTAAACATTTTAACACGCACAGGTTTTAATTAAATATTTCAACACTGCAGTTGGCGATGTATGTTTTCCTTCTAAAAACTGCCCATCACTTTCCACCCACATTAATAAAATCCCCCAGATTATTCACTGACTTGATTGACTGATAACAATTCTGCCTAATATGTATATAAATGAAAATCCATCAAATCTGGTGGAAGGTCTATTGTGTTGGCAGAACTGCGAATATTGCCATAGAAAGACGTCACCAAACAGTATAACGTGTCACACACTTGACCCTCAACTAGGTTTATTCTGCTCAGGTCGGGAAGCTTAGTGCTAACAGTTTGACAGGAAAACATTTTCTCCGCCAGGTAGAACTCATGTTACACGCGCAAACCTCATGTTCTCCGTTTGGTATGCACATTATCAAATTCCGGCACATGTTACGAACAATTACACGGAAACTGATTGCGAAAGATTTTCTTGTAACTCTACAGTTGAAATATTGTATGTTTACAACATTGTATTTTAGAAAACACACACAATTTTTTTTATGTACCCCTAGCTGAATTTTTATAATAAACTTGAAGCCTACAAAAATTGCTTGCTACAATGCAACACTATCTTTCACACTTCACACTGAAATTTTGTAAAATTTATCGTAATGTATTTGTATTTTTCCAAAACTATTTTTGGCCACAAATTTCCAAAGAAATCCTCGTACAAATACAAAGAAAAATGTTTACAGTGGGCACTCCTGATAAACCCGTATTATAATTAGCATCGAATTACGTGACAGAACGCGGAGTAGAATACATACAGCTCAGTGGACAGAAACCTCATTTAGCAAACAAAGGATAATTAACTGAATAAATAAATATACGCAGATTATTAACCTCTGTGCTCAGGGTTTAGTTACCTCTGTCTGTATGGACGTCTGTTGAACTGCTCGGGTAAACAACTCAACATACTCGGTGACATGTTGTAATTAATTTGACTTTTACGTTTCTCAGAATTTCTAGGGATTAGTGTCAGACACACGCGACAAAGGTAATACGAAAAAGTAAAATATGTTTCTATTTCACTGGGCTTTAGAAAGAGCATTTAAAAAGAAAGCATAGGTTACTCGTTCAATGTTGATTTAACTTTTTTTAACAGCCGTTGTCCAGAAGTGCTCATATTTTAACGTAAAATTCCGTTCGACATGTATCCAGAAATTTTAGCAGCTTATTGATAAAATAAATTTGTGTTCTGGAAGTCTATTGTATGTGTGATTTTTAAATCTTTGCCAATTAAAAACGGTTTATTTTTGTCCTGCATGCATAACAGCAGTAATTGTGCTATCATTCGTAAGTCAATAAAATNCCAAAGGGGCAGCGGTGGCGTAGTGGCCAGGGCGATCGCCCCCCCCCCACCACGGCGATCCGGGTTCGATCCCCGCCGGGCTCACTCCCGAGTTTTCGCATGTGGGAATCGTGCTGGACGATGCCGCTTGCCGGCGGATTTTCTCTAGGTACTCCCGTTTCCCCCGCCCTTGCATTCCAGCGCCGCTCTATTCTAGGGTTTCATTTCTGTCATGCCCGGGGATGACGGTCACCTACGGGTCCCAGCTGGAAAGACCGTCACTCGGAGGTTGTTGCCTTGCCCTGGGTGCACTCCCCACACGCCATTATTATATTCAAGTACAATTTGCCTTACGTAAAAAATATTGTCCTTCATGTCGGGTGAACAAGATGGCCACCGCAGTCGTGGCAACTCTCCAGAATGTCCCTCCAGTATGGACAACCTGGGTCGACGGATAACACTGTGCGTTGTCCAGCTGGGATATCTCTCTCATCGTTGTGGAGATAAGATGAGTCCGCGAAGGGCTGCAATGACAGGGGGACTCACTCACTCACGTGATGTCAGAGCGCAACTGGTCACTTCCAAGACGTAACTGTACGATAGCGTCACCGACTATCGCTCTTACCCACTGCTATCCCATCACTACTGGTACCCCAGTTTCCTGCTTATTACTGGCTGAAGAGTCTCCTAGGGCGCGACGGAACAACTGCGGTTCGACTATAGCAGACACACTTCACACTCTAAATCTGAATCTGTGGGAATTCCACTGTTCAAACCAGTTAACAGCGCCTCGCTTATTCAATAGTCACTTCAGTCCATTTAACTGAACTTATTAAGTGACAATTCCTACTGTTTCATGAACCATTTTATTCGCTGTTTTTCAGTGAATTTTTATTTATGAGTGATGGATCAGTTAAAATGCAAATTTCGTCTTGTCTTCTACAATACCATTTTTAAAGGCTACGTGAACATTCAGTATTTCGTTTCGTTTTCGCGTAATTATCATAGTTCTCGGCTGTGCCGAAGTGAGCGCATTTCGTGCGTACTATTTGTTTTAGCAATCCTAATGTTACTAATTTGAACTAAAATCGAAAAGAAATAGCGTAAAATTTAAAGCTACATATTTTCGATAAAAGAATATAATATATGTATTTTCCCCGATATTTTCATCATTGGCTTAGTAGCTCGATCGGTAGGGTAACTGTTTAGAATATGGACGATGTGGGTTCAAATCTCGGACTCCGCGAACTTGTTTTCCTTTTTTTAAATTACGTTCAATTGCACAATATAAACAGTGAATAACGGAAATATGTTTATTTACCGTGATTATTTGGCTGAATTCAATTGCACAAAACAGTGTTTCATAATTTATATTATACAGTGATTCCTAACACCGGCGTGTGTATGTTATCGAAATTAACACTTGCAGCGTAAGTATATTGTAAATATTACTGAAAGTATTTAAGATGGAGGCTGAATGTTTTGTAATTTATAATCGGACCACGATTTGCGGACATTAAAAACCAACCCATGTCGTGAAATAACTTCTTTCAAATAATTACTGTTTCAGCAAATATTTTCAATTAAGTTTTTTGATGACGCAGTGTGATTATTTTTGAATAAGTAACATTGCAAACCAGAGAAAGTAGCTCCATTTCAAATTAATTTTCAGCTTACTGATTGTTACGTTGGCCAAATGTCACCGATTTATCGAAATTACATCTCTCTTTGTTTTGCGGAAATATTTTAACTTAAAAATCTTAATGTGTATACAAAATTTCAAAAATTTATTTTCACACACATTTCGGTTTCAACTTAAATGCTCGTCGAAGTGACACGAGTTACGTTTTACAATTCCTTTGAAATCAAACTCTTGGCTAACCTGCGGTTAACTTTTTGCTGTTTTAACTTTAAATTTTATCTCAAAAATTAAAATTTAAATACATGCGTATTCCAAAAGGAATTTCAAAGAAATATTCATCATTATTTTATGTGTAGTAAAATTGACAATTATTTTGAGCTGTATCCTAATGTATTAATTTCGATCAATTTGAAGATTTGTCAATAAAAATACATACATTAAAAATTCTTATAGCTCATTTCATTCTCTTTGAAAAGTGAGTGAGTGAAGACATTTGGGCGTCTCTTAACATCGAGGTCTTGAGAGCCAAGGAGGGTGAAGTGAGGTAAGAATGGAGCAGCGCCGGAATGCAGGGGCGGGGTAAACGGGAGATCCCCGAGCAAACCCGTCTACCAGAGACATCGTCCGGCACGATTCCCACTTGCTGAAATCCGGGGGTGATTCGGCCGGGGATTGAACCAGGTTTGCCTTGGCGGGAGGCGAGCAGTCTAACCACTTAGCCACCGCGGACTCCTTTGAAAATAAACTTTCCTTCGTTGTAACACCTTTTTCTCGCAGTTAGTTCACATCACAATCAAATATCATTATAAAAATGTAGAAATGCATTTTTGATTCTTGAACACCTTCAATGTATACTTTCGCGGGAACATGCCCAGTAACACCACTTANAAAAAAAAAAAAAAAAAAAAAAAAAAACAGTGTGGTGAAATAAACACGCAAATAATTTTAAAAAACCTTCTTTATTACTTGTACACATATAAGAAAATAATTTACAAAGTAATTGTTCGTTTTACAAAAATTTTTCCTGTTTCGGAAACGTCACGTAACGTCGTTCAAATAAAATACTTCTCTGTATTTCTAATGTAGTAAATTTATATAATATATTTATATTCTAAACGATCTGCATATTTCTTCAAACATAACTTCGAATCCTCCAGGTCTCTTGGAATGTTTTAGTTATTGACTTTTGTCACCTTTGGTCTACCGCATCTGATTTTTTTTTCTAATGTTTTAGGCACTTTTTAAAAATATTACCGCACTTGTTCGACCCTCTGGTCGTCACTTATTTATCGTCGGTTCTTCGAGACAAAATGAAAGTCATAACGTGAGAAAGTTGTTCGATATGCGTCACGACCTACTGTGTGGGTCGCATCGCGAGTGTAAAGTCTGTTCACGGTAAAATGACTACTTCTGAAATCAACCCTTGAAAAACATCACTGCCTGTTAACTGCGTATACATTACCGCACACGCTGGCTCGCAGGCTAATTGTTAAGTTGGCAACAAATTAAGTTGAGTAGTTCCAAGTCTTGACGCTCTACTGCGAGTGTAATATTTAAGTCTATGGTAAAATCAAGTTGGTGTTATTTTGCTTTGTACACTTTACAGTACGAATTGATAGAGACACCTGATATTTCGTGAAAAGAGTTAATTTCTGTTTGTATCTTCAAACCCTTTGCATTAAATTATTTCTCATATAATTTAAACTTAATAAAGTTAAAAAAATTAATTAGTGTAACATAAAATAATGTTTCCTGTATCAGTTAACATAGAATGTGAGACATAAGTATGCGTGTAGTTGTTTTATACAACAAAAAATTTTAATACGCACACTGCAGTATAAAAAATGAATATAAAAAAGTAGTTGAAAAATTGTAAACATTGTCAACGTGATTCATTAAATAACATACATACGAGTACGGTTTATTATGGTTAACCGAGTGAGTGTTAAAGACACGGCTATAAAAAAGTTTTTTTTTCGCAGTAAACAAAAACCATTAAAATAATCAGCAGACAAATACAATCGTTTATCAAGCCATAAAAGTCGGATATTTTTTATCTCCACGAAACAATTTACAGGACGCAAAAAATGCTTAAAAAAGGACATGTCATTTGACTGAGCACCTGGGAGCAGTGAACCTGATTGGCCCAGTCAAGTACCAATAGTGTGACCTCGCAAAGACACGTGACCAATAACACAGAAGGATTGGTTCCTACACAGAGTGACTGTTGTAGAAACATAGAGACCGTAGGTTGTCTGAAATGCGCCCGACTATAAATGGCCCAGCTCACCAAGCCTCCAGTCACCAACTTCAAGTGGGGAGTCAATGTTAAACGGAATTCATTCCCATTGCGTCAATTTTAAACATAACTATCTCAAACAAAAAACATTTTGACGCCACATTCTCAGAGAATGCTACATAAAATAATTTTGGGGAAAAATATTTATTCAGTTTTTTTTAATATGTAAATTTCAATATTGTATTTTAGAAAAATATATATTAAACATAACAATCGGTAAGGTGTCTTGACATAGCAACATTCCTTAAGAATTTTAAGGTATAATACTTGTTGTTTGGAATAGTTAACTTTAAAATTGACGCAATGAGAAGGAATTTCGTTTAACATTGATTCCCCATTTGAAGTTGGATGCTGCGGGCTTCTTAGGCAGGGTCCTTATGTGTGAAAAAAACATTACTCATAAGAGTGGATATTTACGAACAAAGAAAACTAGTGTGTTAAAAAAAAAAAGAACGGAAAGTGGTTTTATATTGTTCCATGCTACCGCTCTGCGTGGCTTCCCTCGCCGTTAAGGCGCCTCCCTAGTCAACAATGTTACACGCCTCAAGGTCACGGCAGGGCGTAAGGAAGCACCGGGCCGACAATGGCATCGCGTGTGTTCTGCTTCCTCAGAGTTACAAGCGGTCACTACAAGTGGCTTTAACATCGCTGGCGATTCAGCAAAGTTACGGTATTGCCGCCATTCTTTACAAAACTGTTTTACAGAAGAATAAATATCTCGCAAACAAAGGGCTACAGCGATTTTCGCTGTCTTGGACACTTTTAAACGACCACATTTGTGTTTCAATAACAAAATTTATAAGCTGGCAACACAGTATCGACTTTCGTTTGTGCCCTGAAAAAAAAAATCTGCATTTAAATACTCTCTAGTTAAAATAATAATAATAATAATAAACAGACACAACTGCTGACAATGAGACGCGCATACGACATGAAGAGAGCAGAGTTGATGAAGTATTCGATATTCCTAGTGTGTATATTTGCAACAGCCCCTCTTGGTCGGACATTTCAGTTATGGAGGTGCTTTCACCCCCTCAGCCCGTCTGTTCCTGCCGCCGCTCCGACACAGCTGAAGCTATTAGCCGGAACGCCTTTCGCGGAGATCAGGTGCCTCTCTCTGCCTTTGGCTTTGCAAGTGTAACGCACGACGAGGGGCACAGGATGCGCAGGAAAGTCCTGTATACGACGGGATGGAGATTTTAGGACATTCGCCATTGCGATGCAGATGTCTGTCATGGAACAACAAGACTGAACACGAACAATAAAATACTTAAATAAGACAAGTGACCCATGGACGAGAAAATGAATATATATGTATACAGCACTGGAAAATTCCAAGAGAGAATAGAGTCGAAAAACAGGACAGCAACTAGTTACGAAATAAATAAATAAATTTAGATAGGTTACTTGTCTTATTTAATTATTTTTTCGTGTTCAGTCTAGTTTCTCGATGACAGACATGTGCATCGGAACGGTGGATGTCCAAAAATCTCCATCTAGTCATTCACTCCCACTGCACTATTCATTGAAAGGAACTGTATACGGCAAGCAGAGCTTCCAGAAGTGCTCAGTCGGCCGCGCACAGTGGCGTAGTATACTGGCAGAGGTGCACAGTGGCGTAGTATACTGGTAGAGGTGCACAGTGGCGTAGTATACTGTATACTGGTAGAGGTGCACAGTGGCGTAGTATACTGGCAGAGGTCCACAGGGAGTCCGCGCGTGTTGCCAGGGGGGCGCAGTCCCAGGAGGGAGCTCACATGGAGTTCTGCTTGCTCCTCCTGATGCGGGACACGCCCTGGAAGGACCTCCTCATGCAGTGGGCCACGTCGTTGTGCAGGCTAGGCGCCGTCGTCAGGTTGTCCGACGCCTCGTCGGCCGCCGTACACGACCTGCACACGGCCAAGCACACTCATTGCAACCTGTCACCCACCAGTCTATAGTTTATAGTGTATTCCTTCGCACATTTCGAATCAAACCTTTGAAATATCACTCTTTGCATGTCGTGCGTGTTTGTCTCCTAAATATGTCATTTGATAACATGCTAGACTTGCTTGCCTTTTACCTACATCAGCGCGCATTGGCTACTGGCGACTACACGACGTCATTTACCTGTGTAACCACCTCACTACAGGTTAGTTGCTCGACCGTTCAGCCTCTGCTGTTAGTTAGAAACGTCCTTGGAACGTGCCACACTAGTTGTCGGCCAATCACAGAAGCCAAACGAGCATACAATGTCTTGGAGTTTAGTCTGTAGTCACAAAATAACACGAATTTTGCGGGTCTCGTAAGTCATGTGCCACAAGCGTTTTACACTTGTGTTGACGTAAAACTACCTTGATTTGGTTAAATTAAATTTTTGTTTATATGTACTTCATGCATAAATTATAATAATTCAATTATAACTGATATGAATAAAAATAGTTAGGAAATATATGTGTTGGTAACGCCTAGTAAAAATAGTTCCCATGCAAAACATTATTAAAGTGAGTCCGCACGAATGCAGTGCGTTGTCCCATTGGTGTGATTTTCTAGATTTAGTTAAGCTATCTTAGCATGAAGCGGAGGAATATCCTGGAAGTAGAACTTCAGCAAGGCTTCAGAAAAGTTGGAAGTAACCGTGAGTGGACTTGATGCATATTGTGTATTCTTCCACCATAAATAAAATTCACGCTGCCGAGGCCTTGATCACTGTATCCATGCGCCGGTAAAGTAAAATTGTGGAATTATTAGGAATGTAAATAGTTTACAAATTTGCTATTTCGCACACTTACATGAATTGAAAAACCAGAAACAAAACAATAATTTCAGTGTTTACAAGTTTTACCCAACACTTCAAATTCAGCGTTAAGACATTGAACTTTGCTACCTGAGTCGTATCCAGTTTTACTGGGTGCATGCCGGTAAGTGTGCCCTTTAAAATATATAAAATTAAATAACAATATGTTAAATTAAATAGTATTTTATATAATTCATAATTATTAATACGAATTCTGTATCATATGATTTTCATTATTATATTATATATATAACATTTTAAATATAAATACATAAATAAATGTTATTATATATTACATAAATTACATATAATATATAATACATAAAAAAGAAGTTTAAAAAAGAAAAGAAAATGTTAATGCAGGTAAGGACACCGACACCTCATAGATGTTGATCTCAAAAGTACACTGAGTGAACCGTGAACAGTCTTTAACGACGAAGGCAGGGCACTGAACTACGGACCTCCCACGGGACTTGAGGAACAATCTCGAGAGAAACCGCCCGTAGAAAGCCAGGTTCATAAAGGCGGCGAGCACGCAGCAGATCCTCGTCACAGCCGACCTTATTCTCCTGCCTGCATGCTCATTGTGCGTGGCTCTTCTTGCCGGCTGACACCTCATAACAGAGACTTCGTGACGTGTCAGCCACACGCCTACACTATACTGCTTTCTGCACTCTCTACCACCGGCTTCACTGGCAATGTAAATCTGTCGCAAACAATATTCGCTGGGTAAGGGGCCGCGGTGGTGTAGTGGTCAGACTTATCGCCTCACACCAAGGCGGCGGTGTCGCTCCCGGATTTTCGTAAGTGGGAGTCGTGTCGGACGATGCAGCTGGTGCACGGGTTTTCACGGGGATCTTCCGTTTCCCCCCGCCCTTTCATTCCGGCGCTGCTACGTATCCGTCTCGTTTCACCCTCATCGACCCTCAAGACCACGATGTTAAGAGCGGTCCAGATCTCTTCCCTCCCCTCCAGTGGCTGGAACTCAGCGCGGGCATCCGGCTATAGTCTATTCGAGGTTTCTTCAAACTTTTTGATTAAAACATTTGAAAAATCACCCCAAGTATGACATTTGTAGTTATTTCCTAAACATGCCGTGTATCACAAGCGTTTTATACCTCTGTTAACATAAAAGTATTTTACTTTTCGTAAAATCGAAGTTTTACCTGTATTTCAGTTATAAATTATAATATTTCATTTAAAATAAATATGAATAAAATCAGTGAGGAAACATTTGCGTTGGTAGCGCCTAGTAAGAAATAGTTCTCGTGCAAAATACTATTACGACTGAGCGCGCACGAATTCCGTGAGTTGTCCCTTTGGTGTAATTTTCTTGACTTAGTTGAGCTTTGTTAGCGTGGGGCGGAGGAATATTCTGGAAGTAGAACTTTAGCAGGGCTTCAGAAAAGTGTGAAGTAACCGTGAATGGATTATAGCTCGACGGACAATGCCAGACAGAGCAGCCAGGGGGCAGTGATTATTCAGAGGTTGACGTGGAGAGGGGAGAGTGAGGGAGAGACTCACCCTTGCTGCAGCGACTTGTGTTCGACGGCGGACAGACGTTGCTTGATCTTGGTCTGGTGGCTAGAGTACTCCGCCAGAAGTCTGGAGAACCTCGTCTGCAGGCTGCTGATGGCGCCCTCTGCAACAATATCATACACAACACCACTCGTCGCACCAACACACAAACATTCACCTGCTATATTAGTCTGTTCCCGCTATCTTCTCACTTTTGAACTAAACATTTGAAAAATCACTGCACATACGACGAGTCTCGTTGTTTCCTGAATATGTCATGTATCACAATTATTTGTTTTATACTTATGTTCAAATAAAACATACTATCTTCGGCTTAATTTAAGTTTTACTTATAATTTATCTACAAATTATAATATTCCATTTATAATTAATACGAATGAAAACAAAGAGAAAGTAGGTGAGTTGGCAGTGCCTAGTAAGAAATAGTTCTCGTGCGGAATATGATTAAACTGAGCGCGCACGAATGCGATGTGTTGTCCCTTCGGTGCTATTGTTTAGACTAAGTTATACTTTGTTTGCAGTAGGCGGAGGAATAGCCTGAAAGTAGAACTTTAGCAGGTTTTCAGAAAAGTTGGAAGTAACCGTGGACGGACTATACTTGACTGAGCAAGCAAGAGGCATGCAAAGATAGAGTTGCAACTCAACTGTACAACCAGAGACCCTTATGTTGCGCACTGGTTTTCCCAAGTAGCTTACACTCGACTGCCAACGTAACAACGGAGTAAACTGCAAGCGCTCACTTGGCAGACAGCACTTCACGTCACCCACCTTAATTTTTATTATATTTATTTTACCCAGGCCTACGTTTTATGGACAAGGTTATTGAGGTGGTGAGGTGAGAGATTACTGCGGCTCTTAACAGCGAGGTATCGAAAGTCTAAAAGGGTGAAATTAGGTGAGAACGGAGCAGCGCCGGAATGAAAGGGCAGGGGAAACCGGGAGATCCCTGAGAAAACCAGCTGACAAGCGGCATCGCCCAGAACGATTCCCACGTGCCAAGATCTTGGCACGTGGGACTAGTCTACGTGGGCGTAGTCTAAAGTGCGTGCTATTTTCTTACTTCAGCACGCTGGACTCACGTTTAATAGTTTTGTAAAAACCTGGATTTCAAACACTTTGCAAGGCAGTTCGAGCTCCATGCAGGTTGGTCCAGCGAGGCAAGAAACTGCCAATGTAAAGTCGCAGATATACACGTAGGATATCGAAGTTTACATTGCTAGCTGATAGATGGCGATACTTGCAAACTGTCATCCAACAGCAAACGTTTCTGTGTTTCGAGTCTAGCGTGTCCTGAAATTATTCGCGAAGTTTTCCACCACCTACATAAAAGATTTTATATTTTTTTTTGCCAAAAACAGCACATGCTTTGTCTAAATACAAATTTGTATTTGCACATTTCATATCCACCGTTGCAAAACATTCTCTAATTTAAGTGCAGCGATACAAGAAAGGAGGCAGAATGTTTTCAAAGTAACACCATTTTTTTTTTAAACGGGTACTTTTAATTAGTTGGAGCTGGCTGAGAGGATGTGCACCAAAAGCGATAACACATTTGAAAAGTTCTCTCGAGTTCGTTTGTCGAAAAGTGACGTAATATTGNAACCTGGATTTCAAACACTTTGCAAGGCAGTTCGAGCTCCATGCAGGTTGGTCCAGCGAGGCAAGAAACTGCCAATGTAAAGTCGCAGATATACACGTAGGATATCGAAGTTTACATTGCTAGCTGATAGATGGCGATACTTGCAAACTGTCATCCAACAGCAAACGTTTCTGTGTTTCGAGTCTAGCGTGTCCTGAAATTATTCGCGAAGTTTTCCACCACCTACATAAAAGATTTTATATTTTTTTTTGCCAAAAACAGCACATGCTTTGTCTAAATACAAATTTGTATTTGCACATTTCATATCCACCGTTGCAAAACATGCTCTAATTTAAGTGCAGCGATACAAGAAAGGAGGCAGAATGTTTTCAAAGTAACACCATTTTTTTTTTAAACGGGTACTTTTAATTAGTTGGAGCTGGCTGAGAGGATGTGCACCAAAAGCGACAACACATTTGAAAAGTTCTCTCGAGTTCGTTTGTCGAAAAGTGACGTAATATTCTTGGAATTGTTTGTTGGCGGAACCGAGCGTGTTTTTACGACACTCCAGCCCCGGTAAGGGCAGTGGTGAGCCAACAAAATTGATCGAAAAATTTAATTTACTTTGATTTGTTTTAATGTTACAGAAAATGTATAAGATTTTTTTTTAGCAATCCCATACAAACTTTAATGAAAAAGTTTTTGTAAAGAAGTTTTGATGTATTTTTGATTGTTCTATCAAATCTGATAAACCACAAGTCTCGTTGGGGCGTGACTTTAGAAGACACATGTTGAGACATGTTATATTCGATTAAAACTAATGTTGAACATGTAAGAATATATCTAGTTTTGTGTTGTCGTTATGTGAAAACACAAATTTTAGGAGTAAGTAGATACTACATTTAACTATCAGTTATAGTTAGTTTGTATCTCAAGCATGTAATTTGGAATTTCATATATTTTTTTATTCGTTACAATCGGTGCTAAAATTCACGAGATTCACGTTAAGATAGAGAGTAGCGTGTGAACTGAACCAGCGCGAAGAGCTCAGAGCACCGGATAGTGGTGACACCTTGCGACTGTTTACCGAACCCTCTCGCACACTTCGCGTGCTACCCTCCGGGCTTTCACCCCTCCCCCTCGCCGAACAAGTCCAACAAGCACCCTCCCCCCTCGATGTTGAAGGAGTGAAATAGTTCTTTCCGCGCTGTCTAACCATCTTCTTCCAACCCTCCCTTGAAAGGGCGAAGGTGGTATATAGTTGGACGAGCAACGGAATAAAGCGTTTGCAGTAACTCGAAGCTCGCTGTAGATACTTTTTAATTTTCCCGGTTGTCCGTAAAGAAAAGCGTGTTAGTTACATGGTGTCTGAAGACCTGAGTTTTCATATGGTAAACAGTTTTGTCGAAAAATCCGCCACTGAGCAGGGCTCGAAAAAGAAATAAGAAGTCGAATTGTAAAATTCGGGAAAGAATTCCTGAATAGCGCGAACCCGCTAGTATTTCCACCAAGGACCTTTTGCGAACTTAACCAGCCTTACCCTATGCCGTCATGAATTTCCATAACTTTGCGTGTGTATAATACCAATATTTTATAAATTAATGCCAGGCCTACAAATAAAAAATTCATGGTGTACTTGGCTATTGAATAAATGAGTTCAATCGCTGAAACGATTCTCACTCATGGGTGTCGACAGAGCCCTACATAGAGATAAGTGAAATGTCGACTTGTGGAGGTGGCAGAACAATTCTTAATAGCTTTCTAAAAGTGTTGATGAATAAAGCAGTCACCACAAACCCACTTCCGAACTAATTAAATTATCCTTTCACAATATAGGTTAACTTAGATTGTAACTAGTATTTTGTAATGTCAACAACCAACATTCAGTAGTATGGCATTGCAGTAAAAAATTAATGTTCTTGTTACATACAATTCTTTGTAAATTAGTTGCCAAAGATTTTCTTGTAACTCTACAGTTGAGAAATTGTATTTTTACTGTACATTATTTCAGAAATCATACAAAATTGTTCATGTAGCTCAAAGTTTATAATAGACTAGCAGAACTACCCGGCGTTGCCCGGGTATAATAGGACAATAAGATATACATGACATCTAAAATAGCATTTTTTAAGCCATGCCATGGGCAGGTTTGAGCCAATATCTAACCAATAGGTGAAAAAAAAACAGAATCTCATTCTACCTTGTCTTGGGAAAACTGGAGCATCAGCAAATAAACAACTACCCGAGATTCGCGTATGCAAATAATAGTGGAGTCTTGCTTGTTGCCAAATGAGTCAGTAGACACGCCCGGGCTTAGTGAAAAGAGTTCCAGTCTAGTTGTATATCGAAACACTTTATCTCAGGTCATCTTTTGCCATTGGGTGGTTTTAAAAGTTAAGTATAATATGTAACTAAAAGCGAATGGCAGGTTTGAGTACTCGGGTAACCTAATTCAGACTGACCCAGAGAAATAGTGCTTGGCAATGACGGAGAACAGCGGTTGTGGACGTAGACTGCCGAAGAACATGGACAATTTTCACGAACATCAAGCGTCCCTATGAATCAGCAAAATTTCTAAAGACTTTACTAATGATGGTACAGTTCGCACTGGGTCGCTAGACTATGCCTAATAATGGAAGAGGTGCATACCAATGTCTCTCGACCTTTGCCTGAAGACGGGAGATATATGTACTTACCGAATCCCTCGACCTTGTCTGATTAAAGATGTACGTACCGAATCACTCGACGTCTCACAGCTTTAGAGATACGTACCAATTCAATCGAACTTGTGTGATGATGGAGGGGGCGCATACCAATTAACTTGACCTTGTCTGATGCTGGAAGATGTACATACCAAATCACTCGATCTTGAGTAATGTTAGAAGAAGAACATACCAACTTACTAAACCTAGTCTGATGGAAGATGTACGTACGGAATCACTCAAAGGTACACACTGGTTCACTCGACCTTGTCTAGTGCTAAAATATGTACATGCTGGTTCACTCGACCTTGTCTAGTGCTAAAATATGTACATGCTGGTTCACTCGACTTTGTATAAAGATGGTAGAGGTACATACCTAATCGCCCGAATTTGTTTAACAAGAGTAGAGGTACATACCTTGTCTATCGCCGTCGTATAACTATGGTGGAGGTAAATAACTAATCTCTCGACTTTCTAAAGCGATAATGGCGGTATTTACCTAGTCGCATGATCCAGTATAACAATGGTAGAGGGACATACCTAGTCTCTAAATGTTGAGTAACGATGATGGAGGTACATACTGAGTCATTCGATCTTGTCTAACGATGGTGGACATACTTACTTATTCGCTCAACCTTATATAACAATGGCAGGAGTATATACCTAGTGGCTTGACCTTGTATAACGATGGTGATTGTACATACCTAGTCACTCGACCTTGTATAACACTAATGGACCTTGTGTAACAATGGTGGAGGTACATACCTACATACCCGACCCTGTAAAATCTTGGTGGACGAACCTACCGAGTCGCTCGATCTCGTATAACAATTGTCGAGGTACACACCTAGTCGCTCGACATCGTATAACTATGGTGGAGGAAAATACCCAGTTTCTCTACTTGTATAACGATGGTGGAATTACATACCTAATCGTTAAATTATGTATAATGAATGGTAGAGAAACATATATAGTCATTAGACCTTGTAAAACTATGGTGTAATTACTGACCTAGGTGCTCAACCTTATATAACAATGGTGGGAGTACATATCTTGTCGGTTGACTTTGTATAACTATGGTGGAAGTACATACCTAATCGCTCGATCTTCTATAGCGATGGTGGAGGAACAAACCTAGAATCTCTACCATGTATGATGGATAACTTGCATACCTAATCGCTCAACCGCGTATAACTATGGTGGAGGTACAAACCTAGTTAAATGACATTGTATAACGATGGTTGAGTTACATACCTAGTCTGCTGACCTCTTATAACAATGGTGGAAGTTCTTTTCTAGTAGCTCGACCTTGTAAACGATGGCAGACGTATTTACCTAGTAGTTCATCCTTATATAACAATTGTGGAGGTACATGCATAGTGATTTGACCTTGTCTAGCGATAGTAGAAAAAATTACCTATTCGCTCGACCTTATATAACAATGGTGGAGGTACATACATAGTCGCTCGAACTCATAACTTGGTGGAAGAACATTTAAAGTCTCTCGACCTCGTAATAGAGAAACATACCTTGTCTCGACCTTGTATAACGAAGGTGGATGTACATACCTGCTCTTGACCGTGTATAACGATGGTGGAGGTACATACCTAATCGCTCGATAATGTGTAATGTTAGTGGAGGTTCATACCCAGTCTCTAGACCCCTTATAACTATGGCGGAGATACATACCTAGTCGCTCGACATTGTAAAAAATGCTACAATTATTAAGCTAGTCTCTCAACCTTATATAACAATGGTAGAGGTACATACGTAGTCGCTCGACCTCATATAACTATAGTGGAAGAATATACCTATTATCTCGACCTTGCATTTCGATGATTAAGGTTTGTGTCTAGTGGATCAAACTCATATAACTATGATGGAGGACATATGTACTCTCGACCTTGTATAATGAAGTTTGAGGTACATACCTTGTCTCTAGAACTTATATAACCTTGGTGGAGGTGCATACATAGACTCTTGACCACATATAACGATCGTGGAGGTACATACCTAGTCGTTCGATCTCGTATATCAAAGGTGGAGGTACATACCAAGTCGCTCGACATCGTATAGCAATGGCGGAGGTACATACCTAGTCACTTGACCTCATATAACGATGATGAAGGTACATACCTAAACTCTCGACTGTGTATAACGATGGTGGAGGTAAATACATAGTCGCTCAATCTTGAGTTACAATGGTGGAGGTACATACTTAGTTATTCGATCTTGTTTAGCGAAGGTGGAAGTACTTATTATTCGCTCGACCTTATATAACAATGGCGGCAATATATACCTAGTGGCTTGACCTTGCATAACGATGTAGAATGTACATACCTAGTCACTCGACCTTGTATAATTATAATTGTACTTGTGTACGATGGTGGAGGTACATACCTAGACGCTCGACTTTTTAAACCGATGGAGGAACATACCTATTCGCTCGATCTCCTATAACAATGGTGGAGGTACACACTTAGTCATTCGATATTGTCTAACGATGGTGGACATACTTACCTATTCACTCAACCTTATATAACAATGGCAGGAGTATATACCTAGTGGCTTGACCTTGCATAACGGTAGTGAATATAAATACTTAGTCGCTTGACCTTGTATAACAATGGATGAGGTAATTACCTAGTCTCTATACCTTGTATAACGATGGTGGAGGTATATACCTATTCGCTCGATCTCATACAACTATAGAAGAGAAACATACTTAGTCTCTCGTCCTCTTATAACGAAGGTGGAGGTTACGTACGTTTTCTTTCAACCTTCTATAGTGATGGTGGAGGTACATACCTTGTCGCTTGACGGTCTATAACTATGGTGGAGGAACATACCTAGTATCTCGACCTTGTATAATGATGGTGGTGGTACATACCTAGTCTCTTTGCCTTCTGTAACAATGTTAGATGTACATACCTTGTCGTTCGACCCCGTATAACTATGGTGGAGGTAAATACCTAGTAGTTCGACGTTGTATAATGACGATGGAAGTACATACCTAGTCGCTTGACCTCGTATAACTATGGCGGAGGAACATACCTAGTCGGTCGACCTTGTCTAAAGATGGTGGATGTCCATACCTAGTCGTTCGACCTTGTGTATCGATGCTGGAGGTACATACCTAGTCGGTCGACCTTGTGTAACGATAGTTGGTGTAATTACCTAGTCTCTATACCTTGTATAACGATGCTGGAGGTACATACCTAGTCGGTCGACCTTGTCGGCGAGGCTCTCGTGCTCTGCCTGCGACTTGCGGTACGCCTGCTCGTCCAGCAGCCCGTCCTTGCGCAGCAGCTGACACCCTCGCTCCATGAGACTGTTCCGCGCCTCAGGGTAGTCTGCGAGCGCCTCCCACAAGTCCTGCTTGCCGAGGCAGAAGAGGTCGGAGTAGCCGAGGCTGCGCACGTTGGCCGTGCGTCTGTTGCCGGTACGGTTGCCGGGGATGTCGAGCACGCTCACCTCGCCGAAGACGGAGCCAGCACGCAGGGTGGCCAGCACCGTGCGACCGTCGTCGGCGACCACCGTCAGCCTGCCCCGCTTCACGATGTACATCTCCTTGCCCACGTCGCCCTTGCGGCAGATGTAGTCTCCGGGGCTGAACACCTGCCACACCACCAACACACGTTCCGCCAGCCGCTCCTCTACACTCGCATCGGAGACGCGGTGGGGTCGTGGTCACACTACTCGCCACTCTTCTAGGCGAGACGGGTTCTATTCCCGGTGGTGTCCTCCCCCTCCTCCAGATTGTCACATCTGGGGATTGTGCAGGGTTTTCTAGGGGATCTCCCATTTACACCACGCTTTCATTCTGGAGGTGCTTCATACTCACCTCACTTCACCTTCAGCAGTTCTCAAGATCTCGATGTTAAGAGCCACCCGATTTCTTCACTCACATCTTATATAAATAACAACCTGTTTGATACCAACCTTTCCAACAAAATACCCACAAGCACACTGACTGGTATGCTCACGAGAGACTCTGGACTGCCGTTTTATTCATTGCTGCATATGCGCGTTTCCATCAGTAATTCTTCGACATAGTTTACCAAGATGTAGGCTGTTCACACACTCTTGAGGCCCTAGTTACTTTTTCTTTTTAGCCATTGATATCCTTTAACCACCTTTTAAAAATAAATATTGCCATGCAAGTAATGAACACATTGTGTATATTTCACCGCACACGGAATCTACTATGGCTAAAATAATTTATATTTAATAACAATTTTTTCAAATGAGAGGGCTTTCAAAAGTGCTCACTTTACTGCGAATAGCCTATACACAGGAGACTGGGATTTTTTCTTCATATGTTGTTCTCAAAGTACTAAATTGACCGCGAAGGTGCTACACAGTCGCTAGCAGATGTTTGTTTCGAGCAGGTACATGGAGTATAGAGAAAATTTCAGCTGTTCAATAACATGGTGTTGAGAACAAACATGCGACTGCTTTCCTATCGCCATAACTGTTCAAAACCACGTCGCTTCGCCTATGGCCAGCAGGAACTTTACACGTTAGTTTGTTCTTTGTAGTGTTTTTGCATTTCCTCTGGCCCAGTTGTAACAAAACTAGGGTATATGTAAAATAAGAAAATAAGACATTTATTTAACATATTACATTTTTTAAAATACAAAAGCGCGAGCTGTTAGAAAAACAGAAAAAAATAACTGAAAAACAGATTTTAACTGCTGTATACACAAATCGTGAGAAAATGGTCACACTGTACACAAAACACTTAAATCATTTTAACTGATGTTTAGTATATCAACTGAATAGGCAAGTTCAACATTATTTGCCATAAACGACGTGGGAAGTACAGAAATGTACGATGTGATATAAGTCGATATGAGCAGTATCGATATGAGCAATGAGTATCGATATGAGCGATGTGGAGATTGTCAATATAAGCAATGTGGAGGGTATCGAAATGAGTGTTGTAGGGATTGGTGATATGGCATATATCTGGAGAATATCATTACTAGCGACACAGACATTCACAGTGAGAAGTACGTAAAGTATCTATATAGGAGGTGTGGAAAGTATGCTTATAGGAGACGTGGAGAGTGAGAATGTTGATAAGAGAGGTATGAGGATTATTGATACAGGATGTATGGAGAGTACCGACGTAGGATATTGTGTAGAGTTGATGTAGAATATGGATACAGGAGGTGGTGTTGAGTATCGATACAGGAGGTGTTGTGGATTATCGATACAGGAGGTGGTGTGGAGTATGGATACAGGAGGTGGCGTGGAGTGCGAGAGTGTAAGAGGGTGGTGGAGAATGTCGAGGCAGGGTACGGCGGGGAGTAGCGATACAGGAGGTGGTGTGGAATATGGATACAGGAGGTGGCGTGGAGTGCGAGAGTGTAAGAGGGTGGTGGAGAATGTCGAGGCAGGAGACGGCGGGGAGTATGGATACAGGAGGTGGTGTGGAGTATGGATACAGGAGGTGGCGTGGAGTGCGAGAGTGTAAGAGGGTGGTGGAGAATGTCGAGGCAGGAGATGGCGGGGAGTATGGATACAGGAGGTAGTGTGGAGTATGGATACAGGAGGTGGCGTGGAGTGCGAGAGTGTAAGAGGGTGGTGGAGAATGTCGAGGCAGGAGATGGCGGGGAGTATGGATACAGGAGGTAGTGTGGAGTATGGATACAGGAGGTGGCGTGGAGTGCGAGAGTGTAAGAGGGTGGTGGAGAATGTCGAGGCAGGAGATGGCGGGGAGTAGCGAATGAGCAAAGTGAGTCACCTGCAGGCGCAGCTTGAGCACGAGCTCCTCGAGCAGTCCCGGCTCGCAGTCCTGGAAGATGCGCACCTGCCTAAGCGTGTCGAGGTGCACGTGGATGGCGATCTCCGCCTTGAGCTTGTCAGGCAGCGCGGACAACACGCGCTCCTCGTCCAGAGCCTGCTTGTTGGCCCAGGTGTAGGCGAACCAGCGTATCACTCGCGCCTCCAGCTCGTGCGACACTCGCCGGAACGCCATGTACTGCTTGACGCCGTCCATGCGAGTCTGGAAGTCGACCCGCGCCACGTTCATGTTGCTGATCATGCTGCCGATGTTGCCGACTATCGTCGCAAAGATGAGCACGCCGGCCAGGAAGTCCGCTACCACGAACAAGTACTCGATGTCGTTCTCCGGCTGCGGCGTCTCCCCTGGAACACCGAACACGACTCTGACACACCAACCTCTACAGCAGGAGTTCCTTACCTACCAGGCCTACCCGACCTCTACAGCAGGAGTTCCTTGCCTACCAGGCCTACCCGACCTCTACAGCAGGAGTTCCTTGCCTACCAGGCCTACCCGACCTCTACAGCAGGAGTTCCTTGCCTACCAGGCCTACCCGACCTCTACAGCAGGAGTTCCTTGCCTACCAGGCCTACCCAACCTCTACAGCAGGAGTTCCTTGCCTACCAGGCCTACCCGACCTCTACAGCAAGAATTCCTTGCCTACCAGGCCTACCCGTGCCTCGACTCTATTGCCAAGTCTTTCAAATACATGCTTTTCTAAGAAACTATCAAATGTGCATCCAATGTGCTGATCTACGAAAACAACACACACTCAGGCGACGGCTGTTGAGTTCTTTTAAGGCGTTACACATATTAGAAACACCATTTCAGAGCACTCCGAATTTTCTAAAAAGTGTTTTTTCAAAGCGCTGTATCTAATCAAATACGCGTCATGTACATACGAAACTACTCAAGGGCCCTGCATTGAACCTTCCAACAGAGTTTCCACCAATAAAATAATAGGGTTACCGCTTAAAGTGCCGTAGGTACAGGCAGTGCGACGAGAACACTGCACGTCAGTTCAGAGCTTGACTCTTAGCGGCGATGGCGCACTTGATGCACGTGGCAATGTAACCTTTATCGCTTCTGCGCTTCTCGTCCTCTAACGCGGTAAAGATAGCTATGCAGGCGTGGTTTGAGGGCACCTTTGACATGATGCACACTTTACCGGACCCCCAGCAGTTTCTTTAAACCGGTCGGTCACAGTCCGCGATCGTAGGCATGTCCCCCAGTGTTATGCCTGAGACCTTATCAGGGGATGGATTACAAACTAATTTGTAACCTAACTTAAACTAACACCCATGCCTTACCTAGGCTTCGAACCCAGAACCTCCCGCACCCCAGAACGGCGGCGCACCAACCCACTGCGCCACGGGAGGGTGTGCGTCCTTTAAAGTGGTTGTTTAAAAAATATCAGCAAAATTATCGTTGCTGGTTTGTAGTGTTGTGGTAGGATCGTGTTAATCACCAGCGTAGCAATTGATATATATCCATGCGAGTTCTGTTTTCGACAAACAAATTCTCACGGTAGCGTTGCTGAAGTTGCAATCAAGCGTAATTTATCAAGTATGAACCGTGATCAGCATATAACTAGACACACCTTATTTTCGCGAGAAGATTTACGTACAAGCTAGACTTCAACACGCTAAGTGCTCACCTGCAGTTTTCCTTTGATTATTGGTGACGGGTTCACTACCTGTGAGAATACATTGTCGTGTCAATCAGAACTAAAATACTCCACTTGTAAAATCTGTGATTTGCTGGCAGCCACTTAGGATGCACAACAAAAGTTAATCTTAAATAAAGTGGGGCCGCGATAGTGAAGTGGTTAGACTGCTCGCCTCTCACCTAGACAAACAGGGTTCGATTCCCGGTGGGGTCGCTCCCGGATTTTTGAATGTGGGAATCATGCTGGACGATGCCGCTGGTCGGTGGGTCTTCTCAGGGATCTGCCGTTTCCTCCGCCCTTGCATTCCGGTGCTGCTCCATACTCACATCACTTCACCCTCGTCGTCTTTCAATACCTCGATGTTAAGAGCCGCCCAAATCTCTCCACTGCACTCTCCACTCAGACAGTGTTTTCCTTTATACAACTAGACAGGAACAATTTTCGCGAAATTCGTGTAACCTTACGCATACACAGTACACTTTAATTAACAAATAAAGGACTTGTGCGTAAAGAGCAGCTTGCAATGTGATTAGGTGCACGTATTGTTCGAGAAGAGAGTCAACGACTAGTTGCACTATAAAACACTCGTCTGTTACACTTTCGTGAAACTATCGCGCATCTCAGGTGTCTGCCTGCGAATCACGTACGCATATCGTCGGAGTTACTTGATTCCGATTGGCGCGATCAGGTAAGAAAATTGCTGTTCACAAAGATACGTGGCCAGAAACCGAAGGAAAGTTGCAGGAGTGCACGCAGTATATTAAGTTTAGACTGAGCGTAAGTCATTTCGCGAAAACTTGGTACCTCACCCAATGGTCTTTTAAAAAAATTCAGAGTTTAAGTATGGAGACGTGAGGACGAGAAACAATTTAATTGAAATTAAAATGTATGTTTAGAAGATATTACAATATAATATGTAATTAAAACACACGTCGAAACTGTGAGCATGTATTCAGGACTTGGTGGAGGAGGTAGAAATGTCAATGAACATGCGTCCGGAAATGATTGTGTTTTATTGCTCGAGCCGTTACCGTGTACAATGAGATGCACCAGATCCTTATTATGTGGAATGCCATATGAACAAGTTGCACAACAGACCATAACAGAACCCTTAACATCTTAACAGTTGGCAACGCACAAACACAGTAAACGTTGCGAAACACTTGTGAGCACAGCACAGGAAATGTCAGACGTCAGAGGAGAGTGTCTCATGACATGTGCTCGAGATGTCCACCTAGTTACAGACGCCGCTCACGTGAGCTCCACTACGTACATACGGCGTGTCGTGCACTGTGCACACGATCGCCGGTATGGCATTCCACATAACAGGGATCCCTTGTCTCTCATGGTACACGGTAACGGCTCTAGCGACAAGCAGAAGAATTTCCCGACCTATGTTCACCGACATTTCCGAGGGCAGCGGTGGCGTAGTTTCCAGGGCGCTCGCCTCCCACCATGGCGATCCGGGTTCGATCCCCGGCGGGTTCACTCCCGGATCTTCTCATGTGGGAATCGTGCTAGACGATGCCGCTTGCCGGTGGGTTTTCTCGGGGTACTCAATTTTCCCCCGCCCTTGCATTCCAGCACCGCTCCATTCTAGGGTCTCATTTCTGTCATGCCCGGGGATGACGGTCACCTGCGGGTCCCAGCTGGAAAGACCGTCACTCGGAGGGTGTTGCCTTGCCCTGGGTGCACTCCCCACACTGACATTCCCGCCTCGTCTATGTCTTGAATGTGTACCCACAGTATTGACGTGTGCTTTAGACACACTCTGTGTAGTGTAGCAGATCATCGTTGTCAGGGGAAGCTGGCGGAGCCCTCCACCCCAGTTGGCGGCCCTGCTCGTACCTATGGTGGTAAGCGTGAGAGTGGACCAGTAGAAGCTGTAGATGTACTGGCGAGACAGCGTGCTGTTCTTGGGTCCGTTGAGGTTGTAGACCCAGTTGTCCGTGCCGAAGCCGATGGCGTAGCTGATGGCGAAGTAGAAGCAAGCGTTCCAGTGGATCAGCACTAGTATCGCCAGCACCACCTGCCGGCCACAACACAAACTACGTCACTCTCTTACGTATCGCGCCAACACTTTACAATCACGGTAGGACATAACCGTAGAGAACAGAACACTCACTTCCTTACGAAGCGTGCTACAATGCAACGTACAATGGCCGCCCGCCAGACGTAAGAAGGATGGAACATTTTGTATTCCCTTACGGTGCATTCTATGCCGGCCAATCACAAATCCGCATTTTCAACTACGCAAGTCTGAGCAGAATGAACATTCGTGACAAGAAAATGGCTGCTAATGGACTGCAAGGTACATTTTCGATTTCCCTTTCTTTTTAACCAACATTTGTTCACGCACTGCGTTCTGTTTAGCCTAGTGAAAACAAGTATCGGAATGATGACATCTATTTGCAATTAATTTCGTGTTTCGAGCTCATGCCAGTTTTGTACAAATCTGATGCTAATTATAAAATGTTACCCAATTAAGGGTAGTACGCGGCAATCTTAAGCATACATTTTAAAACAAAAAATTAATAATATATAGACCTACAGTTACCTAATTTTTTTACATTTAAATAATAAGGTATTTATCATATCAGGTTAGCCAGTGAACATAGAGGGCCTATTAGTCTCTGACTGGTCGCATTAGTGTTTTCTTACCGCGGTTGTAGACAGTAAGCTTCCCCGGCCGGGACGGTAAAGCCACAGTTATTTTCTTTCTTACTAGAACAGCCTTAAAGCTGCTAACAGGGTTGCGAACTGTTCCGTGCTGTTCAGGATTTCCCGTATCCTGGGTCAAAAAGAATTATCCCGTATGGACGTAAAACAGTACATCGTGTATCCCGTATCTCAGACTTCTCTGAACATGAACTGAATGTAAATAAACACGATTGCAGTGATTGACCACTGCCGTGATCAGAGTTACGTTTACTCTGATGCTCCAAGTCTATGGCCACAGATAGTTACAACTGACGTCGACAGGTGGCGTTAGTCAACGAGTGTGTTCTTGGACTTAGTACTTGCCGAGATGTGTACAGTATCTTTCTCCCAGTGTGTGTTGGGGTAGTCTGTTCTAAAGCCGGCTAAATCAGAAATTCAAATCACACTGAATTATGACTAGTTGTAGATAGTATTTTGTTATTTTATACGTTCAGAGAAAATGTTGACTTACGCATAATATTGCATTTTGAACATTACAGATAGTATGTGAAACTGTTCATTTTTATAACAATTTTCTTTCATCATTTCATTGGAGCCAAAGATCATGTGTTGGGTTGTCGAGTGTCCATGGAAAATCTGAAAAGTTGCCAACCATAGCTACTAGTCACCAAAAAATGGATTTTTTAAAAATGTTTGCACAAAATATTGCTCAACTTGTAACATTACTTATAACTACTGTTTCCTAGCGTAACGTAATTTAGACTGCATTTTTTTTTAATTTGTTAGCAGCAAGAGCAAATTATAATTAAAAAGTACATGCTGTATGAGTAGCAATACATATCTTTACTTGCAGGGGCCGCGGTGCTTCAGGGGTTAGAATACTCGCTTCCCACCTATGTGAACCGGGTTCGATTCCCGGTGGGGTCACTACCGGATTTTCGCATGTGGGAATCTTGCCAGCTGATGCCGCTGGTCGGTGGGTTTTCTCGGGGATCTCCCGTCGTTTTACCCACCCATGCATTCCGTTTCTGCTGAATGACTTCATAGTGCTGCGTTATATTTCAATTTTATGGGACTTACTCGTAGATGTAATTTCGGCTCAGTCGCCCTGACTGATTTAATTTCGTCTCAATTAGCCGTGAGGAAGTCAAGTTTGATTTGAGTATGTTATTCACTGTACTTCGTGAGTACGAGGAATGTACTACAGACTTAAATTGCAATACACGTTTCTTAGAAAGTGCCCACCAATAAAATTTTTATGTGATATTTCTATGGAAATAAATTAATTTTACATACTTATTAAATTTACTACATCATTCAATAAGGGACGTCCATTGTAAGTGGCTGAGAACGTCATTCGTAGATGAGATTATATATATCGTAGTCTCATAAACAGCTGCTGTTAATAATACAAGAGAAACTCATTTTTATTTGAGTTACGATAGATGACAGGTGTTTATAATTATACCAGTTCCGTTTCAAACAAAAAAAAATATTATTGCAATACTTAAAACTATATATTTGTCTGTGACTGAAAATATTAAATAAATGGTTTTATTTCTGGGTTCGGGAATGAACCATCACCAGTTAGGGTCTCCGGGTATGCGACACTAGCGTGGAGTGACATCTGCGTAGGAAGTTTCAAATATGGATTTCCTGTAAACACTGACACTTTTGTAGATGGTATAAGTGTGTGTAATGGCACTGGGAGGGATAGGAACTTAACATAACCTTACTCAACACCTCGTGGTCTTCCCTAGAGACATGTAAGCTGAGATTCTCTTGAAATAATTAATATCTGAAAATATTCATGCCGCGGAAAACTACATTCTATAAGTACCGCTCATGTAACAAATATTGTAGAGGTGCGTGTATGGCAGTTTACTTTTTATTTGAACATAAAACAATCTAGTTGGGGTTCTGTGGAAGTGCCGCCCCGCGCGAATGTCGGATGTCGTTCCACACAAAGTATCACTCTGCTCAAGCGACACTGCTTGCGAATGTCACTCCATACAAGCATGTCTTATCACAAGTGCTATTCCGCATAAGTGTCACGCCATGAAAGCGTCACTCCTTACAAGTGCCATTTCACACAAGTATCGCTGTGTGCAAGTGCGATTCCACACCATGGGAATGCCACTGCATGGCAAGTGTCACTCGTGGCAAGTGTCACTCGTGGCAAGTGTCACTCGTGGCAAGTGTCGTAGGGAGCAGCGAGGCACGGACCTTGCATATGCGGAAGGCGTTGGGGTAGCCCGTGCGCGTCTCCGTGCGGTCGAAGAACTGGTTCATGCGCGGGAAGCGCAACAGGCGGTTGAGGCGCACGATGACGGGGCAGGGCACCTTCACGCGACACTGTGCAGGCGGCCACCACAGGTAGGCGACGTCTGTGGGCAGCAGGCTGGCGATGTCCGTGCGCCACTTCTTGGAGCGCCAGTAGTTCTGTCGGAGCTTGCTCGAGTCCGTCTCCATCAGCCCCTGGTTCAGGTATCCTGCACACAAACACACCTGCATTTCATCATCGTATTTCCGCCGCACGTGAAACCTGCCAATACCCTATGGCCGTACCAGCTGTCTTCTTTTACATATTGGCGCCACGGTGGCTGAGCGGTTAGCCTGCTCGCCTCCCACCAAGGCGAACCGGGTTCGATCCCCGGCCGGGTCACTTCCGGATCTTCGCACGTGGGAATCGTGCCGGACGATGCCGCTGGTCGGCGGGGTTTCTCGGGGATCTCCCGTTTCCCCCGCCCTTTCATTCCGGCGCTGCTCCATACTCACCCTCGTCGTCTCTCGAGACCTCGCTGTTAAGAGCCGGCCAAATCTCTTCACTCACTTCACTCACTCCTTTGCTTATCGGTGGCGTGACTTTGTGAGAAGACGTTTGCGGACTTGGCTGGCCAATCAGAATTAAAGCAACTCCAATGGTGTGCGTCTGTGATTCACGCACATACGCCTAAGACGGGTAACACAGACACCATCCGGAGCTAACGTGTTATGAAACACAACTGGTCATTAAACATTTTCGCGAACTAGGGTGTATTTACATAGGGATTGGAAAATGTTTGCTAAATCATTTTATAATAAACGATACTACAAGCACAAGTACATTTACTTTATGTTTGAAACTGTATCACAGTTTATTAGACTCGCCCATGTTAACGCTGAGCCAATAAGAGACCTGCAAGGAGACAAGAACCGTGTCACCTGGCCTGAGGTAAACCTAGATACGCACTAGGGCAAAGCATCGAGAACGTCAGAGGTCGTATAACTGACTTTATTAAAGTAGGTTTTACTTCCGTTTTAGAGAGCTCGTGTTCGACACCCCAAGCACTGAACCCTCGCTGCGAGACCTTAGCTAGCCGTTCGCTCAAGGAAGAATATAATGGAATGTCGAGTTTAACGCGCAACGTTGACAAACTTATCCTAGTGATTCGCGCAACGCTAGTGGATATTTCTTGCTCGTGCCTAGTTTCTGAGTGGGTTGCAAATTCGTCGGTTAGTGCAGAAAGAGGACGAACTGATCTAAGCTTGAGTGGAATTTAAATTACGGATTCAGCACCTGAATGTTAGAATTGTTCTCCTCCAGCAAGCCTTTTTATTTTAACAGTGGTTCTTGGAGAAAGAAGTTATACACCGATTGAGCTAAAACAGGTGGAAACCGCTAACTGAGAACTTCACCTGATAAACCTCACTCGTCTTGACTAGTTCAGTACAGTACGAGCTCGGGTGTTTCTATAGTTCAGTATTTTGGTGTGCGCTGTACTTGTGTGAGCGTACTTCTCACCACCAGTGAAGTGCAGTTTCCACCACCCAGTCAGGGACATGCATTTTATATTGCAAAGGATTTTTACATAAATACTACTCAATACTTTATTTAACTGTTTTTAGCATGTTTTTTTTAATGTTCTTAGTAATCGATGACTACTCCTGCAGTTGTAAGACATCTTTATTTTTGGAAGCATATTGTGGTTGCAGGTAGTTACTTACGAGTGGAGTAGCTCAAATCCATCCCAATTCCTCAGCTCGTTCCGTTTATGTGCTCCGTTTACGCGTTCTTACGTATGCGATATGTAGAGCGGGCCTAAGTAGGTACAGTACGTAGCATTTGTTGTGCAGTTCTATGTAATGGAAAATATAATTTTTTAATACTTATTTGGGGATATTTTAAAGTTGTTTTTATGAAAATGTTTTATCTTACAAATGTCATAATAAGAAACTAGACTAAGTCCATTACATCAAACGTTTAAGACACACGGCACATTGTGTGACAATGGCTGGTGGTCTTAAACTTCCGGTAGAACCTGTACATGATACGTGTTCGGCTGTTGTCAGCATTGACAACTGACACATGAGAGATGCAGGAAATCCAACCAATCATCTCTCTCACAAGGAAGACGCTCAACACACAAGCCACTGATCCCTTGTGTACAGTGCCGGCCAGTAATATCCTCCACGTGCAAAATGTCTTCGATCATGAACACGGGGGACTCAGATAACAACGGTTTAATTATTTGTTGGGAAAATGCTGACTTCACAGCACACCCAATTAAATACATTACATCACAAGGACGTCAATGCTAAAGTACTTCAGGCAAAATCATTCTCAACACACTCACAAAAATGTCTGAGCAACGAACCGGTTTCCAAGTGGTTGAGAATTACGTAGTCCCAATTTATTTAACCATTTCATTCCCACATTAATTTATAATCTGTGATGTTGCGAATTGGAAGTTTTTTTGATGCGTGCTGTAGTTAACCTGACAAGGAACTGGTTCCGCTGTGACAACCAGTAGGCGCTAGTCAATGTGCTTGGTGATCAGCGATATGAACCAGTCATAACGCAGCGCAGTGACATGGTTTAGGGATCAGTCACCCACAAGGAAGATCATTGGGCCCTGAGCCTCGCAGAGTACAGCACCGGCCTAATATAAGCTTCCTGTGCAACACGTTGGCCATTGTCTACAATGGGCATGGAAGGGTTAATCACTGTCCATAACCGTGAGATGTAAAATTCAGGCGACGATTGAATCAAATACAGAAGGAAATAGGATGCGACTCCTTACCGAAAAGGAAACCCAGCGTTGCAGGCTAACTTCTTAAGAGCCACGTGGTCATAAGAAAATTAGAGTTATACGGGAAAAAGCAGACCCTGATAGGTCCACCCGTAACTTCAGAAAGTCGTCACAGAACACATTTTCTACGTCCCGGTACGCTCGTTCTGAATTACCCTTCGGCAGTGGGCCACTTTCTGCCACGTCGTTCTGTTAACGCAGCAGGCGTGTTCAGGGGAAACCACGCCTTCGTTAATGAACACACGTGTGTGGTGGGCGAGGCAGAGAACCGCGACGAGGCCCATGACACGCCTCACTTGGCGCTACAACTGTGCAGCCCTGGGAAACTCTCCTCGCCCGTCTGGATACTAGACATGACTTCTTCCTACCGACGTCTCTGATTGAGAAGGTGCCGACTGTCCTTCGCACCCGGGGGGCGAGGAGAAGGGGAACTGTAGTGGTTACCGCCCCCCCTCCCCCGCACCCAAGTTCCGTGCACACTCGAGCGCACTGGGTCGCGTAGAGCTGTTAAAGGGTACACCACCATGCTTAGTATTTTTAAAACTGGAAAGAAGTAAATGCGCGAGATGCGACAGGTGTGCATTTAGGAAAGTAGTATCGTGTTTTAACTTCATATTTCGAACACAGCATGGCAGTTCAAATCTGCAAATTTCCCGGTGGTAACTGAGAAACAACAAGAGCCGATTTAGATTTTGCTTGCTTGAGACGGATGACGTAAAGTTTTGAAAGCAGCGCTCCAGGTATAACCTTTAAATAGATATCGGCCACCTATGGTGGGAAGGGGGGGGGGAGGCCAGCGCGAGCACGGTCCCATAGCCTGGCTGTTACAGATGCAGTGGAACTTTGCCAGCCACCGCCGTGTGTTACAAGCTCTACGGAACTTTGCTACCCCACGTGACGCATTTCCCAACACGTGCTCTCACACGTGGGTTTCCACCAAGAGTAATGAGCTCGACTCGACCCTCGATCACGGACACGTTGCAAATGAACGGCACTTATGACCGGTGCTATACACCAAGGCATCAGTGCTCAGTCTTCCTTGTGATTAATCTGACTTCTGGAATCTTCTACACCTCTGCGATATGAGTGGTTAATGCCAACGCCTTAGAACACGCAGCAGCACGTTGCTCGCTGGATGCAAGGCAAGCACTGAATACAAGTACAGAGCATGCCTACAAACCACGTGATTGCTACACTTGAACGTAGTATTTAACCGAACGGGTTTAAATAGTTAATAAAATAATTTAAAATATATATGCTCGGCAGAGGAACCTTCAAAGTCATCCAACGGGTGTTGGTGGTTTTAAATACCACGGAGGTGCTGACACTCCTCGTGTTACTTCCAGTGTACACTTGTGGGCTCTTAAATAAAGACAGGAGCAAATGAACCTATCGTCCTAAAATATTGTGTAAAAGTACGTAAATGACAACTTAAATACACGATCATACATTGGATATGTTAAGTATAAATATAAACACACACACACACACACACAAATGCAAAGATTATTGATTTACTATTGTTTGTTATCAGCCTATATGTAATGCCTACAGATTAATGTATTTATTTAGATAGAGCTGAAATAGAAAAAAAAACTTGCTTGAAGGAAAGCCCTGTGACCCGCCCACAACACTGGAAGTTGGTCAACAATGTGAAAAAACGAAAACACACGTGTGATGGTTGTGTGTGGCAGGTCAGGTATATGTATAAGAGGAGACTGGTGCTAATAGCAGCCGGCTATCCTAGCCGAGGTACAGACTCTCTCTACAGCCAGACTGAGGAACTTACGAGATAGTAGTGGAGAGGCAGCGGAATGAAGACGGGGGAGGAACCGGGATAGCCCCGAGAAAACCCGCACCACACGACAAATCATAACATGAACACCATCACACTACCAACATAAAAACTCCTGCCCGCCGTGGTATGGCATCGAACTAGGGACCTCAGGTGTTGCAGGCCGGTGAGTAACCAGCTGAGACAACTGTGAATCCTGAATAAAACAATATAACGTAATAAATATTATGTAGGAATACGCGACCACAGTAACGAAAAATGTAAATGCCCAAAACTTAATCTGAGGAAGTTTTTAAACGTAAGCTTAAAATGTATTACATATTTATCATTTCTACAGCCCGGATGACGATGCTGGTCGGTGGGTTTTCTCGGGGGCCTCCCGTTTCGCCGACTTTGCATTCCTGCGCTGCTCCATACTCACCTCGCTTCACCCTCACCGGCTCTCAAAACCTCGATGTTAAGAGCCACCCAAATCTCAGCACTCCATTTACTGGCGATAGTAATACTCTATTATTAGGCCACTAAAGTGTTATTTACACGAGTGAATGTGACGGAAGTAGCTTGCAGGAAGTACTCGGTTCACTTACCTTCGTGGGCGTGAATGAGTATGTCTAAGAGGTAGATGACGTCACACGTGTAGTCGAGTCCCATCCACAACGCAGGGACAGCATTGTTCAGCTCCCAGAACACAGAGCGGCCAATCACGAACACCAAATTGTACAGCACAGCCAGGGTTACCAACAGCAGCCACTGCAACAAGCGACAACTGTTTCCTAAATATGTCATGCATCACAAGTTTTTTTACTTTTGTTAACATAAAAGTACCTTACCTCTGGTTACACTGAACTTTTACTTATATTAATATAAGAATCATAATATTTATTTTATAATTAATATGAATTATTACAGGGAGAAAATAGGCGTGTTGGTAATGCTTGGTAACAAATAGTTCTCATGTAAAATATTATTAAACTGAGTGCGTATGAATGCGGTGCGTTGTCCGTGTAGCGTGATGTTCTAGACAATGTTAAACTTTGGGTGCATGAGGCGGAGGGATACTCTGAATGTAGATCTTCAGCAGGGCTTCAGAAAAGTTGGAAGTAACCGTGAATGGACTGTACTATAAATTTACTAGGACTGTTGCGAAATTTCCGTGGGTTGGCGACCCTGCGCCGATTCTATGGAGGCGATTCTGTTACTATCGCCAGTGTTTTGCTTATGAGAATAAGGCCAACGCGTGGTAGAGGTCCCCCCCCCCCAACCTTGTTTTATAAACTACGCAACTCAAAATCACACGAACGCAAAGACGCAACGCAAACGCAAGAAAATTACAATCGTTGTAAACATCGCACGACGTAATACATTACCAGCAAGGCAAGATTAAAATATGAAATTACTAAAAAAATATTTATTCCCATAGTTCTTTTGAGTTTTCATGATATGAATTTTTTCCAACACAGGTACTGGTTAAGTATAATAATTTTTTACGTTATTAACTTTGGTAATTTAATGGGATAAACTTTTTAAATGTCAGAATAAAGGCATTTCTAGGAACACTTGTTAATTTTCTTAGCAAGACGGATATATTTAAAATATTTGAATACGTAAATTATACTTTTTTTTATAACTGGACGCATAAAAGTTGACATAAATTAATTGCACAATCATAATAAAATACTAAAACAAATAGAAAACTGAAAATCGTTGCCTTCTGTATGAGTGTAAAACGATTTGGCAATATATTGATGTTAATCTAGAACACAATACATTGTTACAGGACACGTCAAAAATATTAATACAATAAGTACTATTAAACAAAAACATGCAATTAGAATGCAAATAATTAATAAAGCTTTACATTATACAAATTAAGCATTAAACTAAATACGTATACAAAGCAATTAAATACTCTTTCAAGGAATCATCAAGATATTCTTTAATACTGTAGTACAAGTGTGACATTCCTAACAATTGTTTAAAAGTGAATTTTTTTAAACCAATAATACATCATACATTTTAAATTTCAGATGACAAATTTTTTAAATAGTTAAAATTCCTAAATTACTTACATGCTTCAGAGAAAGAGCCTTGCAATTATACATAATATGGAAGTCATTCTTTTGACGGGAATTATAATTGTGGATGTCATTTTTCGATTCTAAAGAAATATGTATTATTTTATACATGCCACATAATAATATACAAAAAGATATGGCAAGGGTAAAATTTGAATATCTTGAAATAATCCCTTGCAATGGGCAAAAGGTGGTTTGTTGAAAATAATTGTAATGGATTTTTTTTGCAAAACAAAAATTTAATGTTACTTATTTAAACTGCTGCATTAAAATATTAATCCATAAGACATATTTAAATGATTCAGACCAAAATAAACAGTTTTCCGAAACACAAAATCCCCAGTATTGTTCTAAACTCGTAACGTCTACATAGTCTGGTTTGATTTTTTGGATAATTTATCCACGTGACAATTCAAATTTTTATCCAGCAAAATACGTAAAAATTTAATAACCTCAATTAGAAATTCGATTTTTTTACCTAATGCTATCTGTACATCATCACAGTTGTTAATGGCTTTAAAAAGCATACATTGTGTTTTATCTAAGTTTAATGAAAGTTTATTGTCAGAGAACCAGCTGTTAACATCACATAATACCTTAGAAGAGTCATGCAGTAAGCAATGATTATCTTGGCTCAACACTAGCATTGGTTATCAGCATAAGCTATCATTTTCCCAATGTTTCAACTTAGCCCAACGTTATTTACATATATAAGAAACAAAGCTGGTCCCAATACACTGCCTCGATGTACTGATATGTCGTGTACAAGAGTAGTAACTATTGATATAATTAATTTTTATTAAGAATCTGTATTTCAACTTTTTATTTTCACTTGATAAGTTGTTGGTACACCCTCTAATACCTAAACCATGAAGTTTATTTTTTGGGAGAATGATGTGACATACAGTATCGAATGCCTTGGAGAAATCTAAGAACAAACCCATGGCCTAAGAAAGTATCAGATACAAAGACTAAATAAGAGGTAGAGGGATCACGCTGGCTGCGCACAACCAATCTCCGTGTCCCAACATTGAACTGCCTTTCTGCCAACACGTCTAGCGAAAACGGCGTGGATTGGATTTTAGGTTAGAAAACTAATTTGTAAATGAATGCTTTGAGATGTATCTACACTTCCTTTAACCAGTTTGTAATGCAGTTTGATTAAGTTCAAATTTGTAAAAGTATTTTATTTATACAATAGTGCTTGTCATTTAAAAATTAAGATACAAACAAACACTTTCATGACTGTTGACCATGTGACTTTGACAGTTGTGTATGCTTTGGGTGGGTCAATGTTGGGTGCATGCGCAGAAGACGAATCATCTTTAACCCGGCATTGGTCGCGCAACGACCATTTCCCTCACACTTCCAGAAAAAAGTGTGTATTGGAAGTAATTTTTTTTTATTTCCCTCTGATATTTTTTATATTTGTTCTTTATGTATAAATACAATTTAATAAATTATTATTTAAAAAAAAACATTTCATGTCACAAACATAAAAATGATTTTGTACACAAAAGCCGGAGTGTGAGGGAAATGCTGACGGCGCGACCAACGCCGGGTTAATGTAAGTCTCTATAAAACATAATTACGCGCGCGCTCTAGGCCCCTGGTAGCGCTGCAATCGCTGTACAAGTTGGCATCACTGCAGTTGCATGACGTCACAGCGTGGGAGGGTGGACTGCGGACAACGACGTGTAGGACTGACAGTTGTAATTGCGCGCGTGTGTGTGTGTGTGTGGGTGAGTGAGCACGTGCAGGACCCTGGGACTTGCAAGGCGAAGCAGACGTCGACCTCGCCAGCCCAATTCAACTTCTCGCTGCCATGACGTGTGCGTCAACGGATTGCCGAGACGCCGAACACGGTAAGGAATTATATGTACATTCCGGAACCACGTAGCCTCGAATACACAACTCCACACCTGGAGTTTTTCACGTGAATACGTCTTTAAATTTGCAACCATAGTGGACAATCCAGAAAATCTAATGATAACAAAATCGGGGGATACAGTTTGGCATTGTAGCTCCGAATCTATCGTAGACATATAAAATTCAATTACACCTCCCGATTGCCAAAGAATCAAAGTATTTGTTACGTTGATTGAGGACTGCGAAGCGTCGCGTGCGGCGGGGGTGGGGCGCCGCCATTTGAGTTCGTTTCGACGTGTCTCATAATTTGCATGTAGTACAACTTTCGACGCTGAGATCAATCGTTTGAGTGTATAAAACATTTGTGTGGCGTGGTTATGATGAAATTGTATGAGTTTAAAGAAAAAGAAAAAAATTGAAAACCTAACACAATATCGGTTTATACTCGTAAGAAAGCCAAGTCGAAATACAAAAATCGCATACGGTTGGAAAGAGTATTTCAAGAGCAATCCAGTCAGACCCATGAAACCCCATACGGTCGAATGAAGCGGTGCCGGGAACGTAAAAACGTAGACGTATTCACGCAAAACAAACGGCCGTGTCCCCGACACAGCCACATTCCATGCTTTTTTTTTCCACGTTGTGGGCCGAGAAGCGCGAGAGCGATAAGGGCGACACTGCCACGCACATCAAGTGCGCCATCGCCACTAAGGGCAGGGCCGTGAATTGGCGTGCAGTGTCCTCGTCGCACTGCGGCTACCTATGGGACTTTCAGCGGTGATCCTATTATTGTATTGGTGGAAAGTCTGTAGGAAGGTTCAGTGCAGGGTCCTTGAGTAGTTTTGTGTGTATCTGACACGTATATTTTGCCATAAAGCTGTTTTTTTTAACGTTTTGGAGTGCTATGAAATTGCGTTTCTAATGTGCATGACGTTTTGAAAGTACTCAAAAGCCCTCGTCTGAAGTGTGTGTTATTTTCGTAGTTCAGAACATTGGACTCACGTTCAATAGTTTCTTGGAAACACGTGAATTACTAACAGACTCTAGCACAGTTCAAGCTGCAGGTAGGAGCGAACCTAAGAACTGAATAGCCAACCGGATACAAGAAACGTCTGACAAGTTATATAGTCCGACTAGCAGTTTTGAATTAGAAATTATCTCTATTTCCGTCGTGTCGTGCGGCACGACACGCAGACTGTACAACCTTGCAAACACAAATTATACAACAAGCTGCCCCTAGAGTGGTAACTACGCAGTTTAAAAGGAAATGTGGGGTTTCACTCGTGACAATACAAATTTTACTTGCGCATGTCTTATCTGAAACACCTGCACTCTTTGTCACCGTCGTGTATTCCAAATTTCCCACCGGCCCACCGCCTTTGAAACTAGCTTCGTCGATCAGCGCCTTCTAAATGGTTCCGGGAAATGTTGTTCCTGGTGTCGCGCGAGTGAACTGCCGGGCTGTAAATTCACGCAGTCACATTGCAAATATAATCCTGTCGTGGTGGCGGTTTTTGACGTGTCACGTTATGTTTGACCCCGGCATTACATGGAGAATCCACCAAACATGTTTATTATTAAGGCGCCCGTCTACCTGGAACTTTTTCCCGCGTTTAGGCCGAGAAACGCGGGAGCGATAAGGTCGACACTGCCACGCGCATCAAGTACGCCATCGCCGCTAAGCGCAAGGCTCTGAACTGGCGTGCAGTGTTCTCGTCGTGCTGCGTGTACCTATGGGACTTTCAGCGGTGACCATATTATTTTATTAGTGGGAAGTCTTTAGGAAGGTTCAATGCAGGCCCCTATAGTAGTTTTGTATGTATCTGATGCGTGCACTTTGAGCTACAGCGCCTTGGAAAGGCCGTTTTTAGCGGTTTTGGAGTACTCTGAATTGACGTTTCTAACGTACGTGATATTTTGAAAGTACTTAACAGCTCTCGTCAGAAGTGTGTGTTCTTTTCGTAGATCAGCACGTTGGACGCACGCTTAATAGTTTCGTTGAAAAAAACGTGTATTTCTAACACTCTGCAACGCAGTTCAATCGCCAGGTAGACAGCGCCTTAAAAGTAAAAACTAAATGACGGGACGTGACGAAGCTGTCGGAGCGCGGCGCGACTCAGAGTTGGCCGTNGGCGCCTTAAAAGTAAAAACTAAATGACGGGACGTGACGAAGCTGTCGGAGCGCGGCGCGACTCAGAGTTGGCCGTCGGTCTACGTAACGTACTTTCTGAAGGGAAATCGAAGCATTTTCCGAGTCTCTGACAGTTTATCTGAGCTGTTTGTATTCTCCTGCGTTCTGTGACGCCTGATGTCAGAGTGCATGGTATTGGCTGTTTCACGAGCCTAGGACCGTTACCTAGCTTCCTTCTATTACGGACTAGTCACGGTAAAGTAAGCACTTTTGAAAACCCTCTCATTTGGAAAATTAGTCAATTAATATATTTTATTGCAGCCTTAGACGTTAACTGCCGAGTACGGTGGAATACACTCACTGTGTTTATTAGTTACATGGAAATATTTGTTTGCAGAGGTGGTTAAATGGTAAAAAAAAAAATGGCTGAAATATAAATGTAACTAGGGCCTGAGAAGTGCTCACTTTACCGTGACCAGCATATAGGAAAGTGCATAAGGACTATGACGTCGCATTGCTAATGTCCGTATTCGCGATAAGGGCACGGATGCACCCTTGAATGCCTCCTTCGGCTAAGGGCACGAGTGATGCCTTCTTCACATGCCCTATACTGTACGTTTCATTTTTCAGTTGTTATTTTTTTAACAGTTTTTGCAGTTTCTCCCTGCTATTTTCTGGATACTGTTGCTCCTAATCAAACCGAGGCCACGTTATTAAATACGTTTACTCAATAATTTTTTTTTTTCGTACACGCGTTGGAACTTGTAACAAACGCGAACGAGGACGGGTGTTGAAATTACACCTATGTCGTCACGAAGGGTTTAAGGTCATTTGTTTAATTAAGGGCAATGAAGAGATCAAGGGCAAGTGAACGCGGGCGTGTGGCAGTGAATTCAGACGCATCCCGTTTTAATAAAAATTTTTAAATAAAAANTAAGAAAGTCAGCAACTCCAAACTCTTCTATGTCCGTAAATCCGTGTAGCCAACAGGAATCGAGTGTTTGGCTTGTCGATATTCTTTTTAGTGTCCATTGTTGGGGTACAAGGCAACTAGAGCATGGATNCGTACGCGGATGACGTAAGGTTATACGTAAGAAAGTCAGCAACTCCAAACTCTTCTATGTCCGTAAATCCGTGTAGCCAACAGGAATCGAGTGTTTGGCTTGTTGATATTCTTTTTAGTGTCCATTGTTGGGGTACAAGGCAACTAGAGCATGGATTTGCGATGATTACTAGAATTTTTGTTTTAATAAACACGTGAGCGTGGTTTGGCAGTCGTATTTACACAATGTTAAACACAATAAAAATATAAAAAATGAGGTGTGTACATTATAAAACTTATATGTGTCAGTATAATTTTATGGGTTGCACAGCTGTGCGTTTCATTGTATTGTAAAATCGCTCGAATTCGTCGCGATTCATCCGCTTGTTCTGTTTACGTGTTTCGTGTCCGTTTCCTTACGCATCCGTGTTATTGTAGAAATGGCATATGAAAAGCACTGGCCGTTAAAACGTCGAATATTAAAATATTAGTTCACGAGACAAACACAGCACCAAAACCATTTATCAAATCAAACAATTAGCTTAATATTTACGAAAACAATCATAATGAGAATGAAAGACCAGAAAAATGAGAAATGCGTATCTACGGTTACATATATGTACATACATATTTTCTCTTCGTGTTTAAGTTCCGGTCAATTTGAGCAATTTTTTTTTGTACACGTTAAAAGGTCCAACATAACTGCAGCTTTTCGAAATATGAATTTATTTCTCCGAATGGCTTTGCTAAATACACTGAAGTGATGTTTAATTTGTTGTGCAATGAAAAGTACAGCAAACGAAGTACAAAACAGATGCACTGAAGCTACAGGTTACGTCTATTATTTAAGTTTGCAACTACATTGCGATATACTTATTCAGCCTAATGTCTGTAAATAAAAAGACTTCCCAAGCGGTATTTAACACGGAAAATTTAGTAACTTTAGCAACTGAATTACCACAAACATGATATTTTTGGGGATAAAAAAAATAGTTCAATGTGTGCAAGGCCAATAAAACAAATGTATTATGCAGAGGAATGAGAAATGTTGCTTATAAAGTTTTTTTCCTTAAAGCAAAATGTTTTGAAAAGTTGTGTTGTCATAAATGTATGCAACATCAACAGTCGCGTTTAAATATTGTGAGAAAACTAGTTTACACATTGCAACAGTCATGCTAACTTGAAAATTCATGTGTCTAGTTCTAGTTTCTGTAATATATAAGGTNATAGTTTACACATTGCAACAGTCATGCTAACTTGAAAATTCATGTGTCTAGTTCTAGTTTCTGTAATATATAAGGTTTTTTTTCTCACTATTATGTGTGTGTTAACAGGTGTTTTATTAATATTTTGTATTTTACGTAATGTGTAGAAGTACATTTTGTTTATGGTTTCAATCAATTATATATCATACTTCACAGTATTAAGAGTTCATGGATGAAAGAAAGAAAAAACGTATGCCTTAATTTCACCTTGTAAAATCAAGTCAAATAAATAAAAAGGATACAGTTAAATCTGTTTAAAGCTAAGACTAACGTATGTCAACGAGTTCGTTTGTGTAATATATTGGTATTATTACAAATAATTCTTAGTTTTAAACGTTTATGAGAACTTCCAAGAATATGCAGCTGTCAAAATATTTCTGTCATCTTAATCTTCCCGGTTGCTTGCATACGAAAGTCCCAGTTACCGTGCCCGCCACTAGACGAGTAGCTGTTCGTACATGAAGTTCGTATACGAGGCAGTTCGCCATCTTGTTTCCGTCCACCATATAGTTTCTAGAATTTTCCAATTCATGCTCTGTCATTCCATCTTGCTTCTTCGTGCTCTGTCATTCCATACTGTTCCTTCATGCTCTGTTATTCCTTCTTGTCTACAACTTCGTTTATGACTGCCAGAGTGCACCACCGTCNCCATACTGTTCCTTCATGCTCTGTTATTCCTTCTTGTCTACAACTTCGTTTATGACTGCCAGAGTGCACCACCGTCGTCCGCCATCTTGGATGTGTTGGCCATGTTGTTTATGTGTGCCCCTGACGTCCGCCATATTGGATGCAGTCTCCGAGACCTTCGTTCAACTGCCGCTCGCTAGGGGCGTTGCTGTCCTCTATCTAGGTATGAACTGCCAACATCACGTATTCAAACAACGACGTGACGTTTGTTTACGTTTTGTTTCACGTAAACTCGAGATGTTACGTAGGGTAGAAGTACAGTTNTGTTTCACGTAAACTCGATATGTTACGTAGGGTAGAAGTACAGTGGTCTCTAAAGTAGCACTGTACTAGACTGTACATAATTTATTACTAACTACTACGCACTCTACCAACATTGTCGCAGAAGTCCTTTTATGTCGTTTATAAAAATTACAAGAGTTTATTTTTAATCAAAATTTCGGCGTATTTCCATTATGGATGCTATAGAAAGCACATTTTACAACCACCTTCCCCTTCATCTAGCAAGATCACACCAATTGTTACTATGGTTGTACGTAATGAAAATATTGGTACTAAAAAAATTATTTAGTGATTGATTTTATGTCCATTCATTTCAGTTATAAAAATATTTACAAACATTATTACTATATACAACCAGAGTATTTTATGGTCTTAACTGATAAGGTTTCGTTTGAAATGTGCTTTCTGAAGTTTCCAAAATGGAAGTATGTTTAAACTTTGATCGACAATGGAATCTGTTTGAATAATTACAAAAACATTTAAATAAATAGGTTTTAGCAAAATATCTACAATGTTGTAAAATGTATACATTTTTATTTCATATGCAACACACATCGTACTATTCGGACAATGTAGGTAGTGTGTTTATTAGTTAGTAATGAGTTGTGCTTGCAGTAGAGTCTGGTGCAGTGCTCTATTTGGAAGTCACTCTCATTCCACATTGAAGCACTTATTTAGCAAAACATTGTGCTAACCTCAGTCTAAACCTCGTTCATGGTTTCGACAATCACAATGAAAAAATATATATATATTTTAGTGTTAAGCCACAGAGATAGTTTCTGCGCAGCTGTAACGTGGACTCGACGGCTCTAAAGTATCGTATTTGCGTGTTCTGCAAAGCAGGTCTTCGGAAGACGTACCGAGAAAGACGTCGGAGTTCCAACCCACCGGGCTCGCGTTCGGGAGGTTCTGGGTTCGAACTCCGGTCCTGCCGTCCCGATCTCAGTTTCTCATATGGCTTCCCTACGTCACTGCAGGTGAGTGCTGGCATGGCTTCACGCGCTGCCATGCCCCAGCTTGTCTCAACAACTTGCTCATCGTCTAGTTCTAATGACCTCGCTGTCTGCGAGGCGTTAAGCCCCGCCTACAGCTGTGCACCGTGACATCAGTGTATGGCGATCAACTTACGCGATTTTCTGCCTCACCGCTCGTAAAATTCAGATCAACATACTAGTATTTTTTTTGGCACAAATACTCAGATGCATTATTGTGCTAGTTGAAGGCGCCACCAGAAGTGAAATTAAATTTCACTGGGAGTGTTTCACTTGACTAGGGGAGCGATGTTTTGGAACCCGGCCACATTGCAGTTACACTCGCAATCTCCACTAAAACACTGTCTGGCGCCTAAGCTCGTTCTAGTTCCCACCCTCTCTCTCTCTCTCTCTCTTTCTCTCTCTCAGATAACTAAGTTTTTTTTATACATGTCGGAACAGTCATTTTTAATTTAACTTTCCTGTTAATTACGTTCTTGGCATGCGTTCCTATTCGAAATCAGGGAAATTGACTATAAATAATTAAATATCACGTCACTTTTATAATAAATTTTTATTTGCGTTAAAATATTTCATAATGCTTTTCAGGTAATTTTTTCAGGTAATTTTCAGGTGATAGAATATGAGTGTTTTTTGTAAGTGTGCTTGTGTTTCACGGCAAAATGTGTAAACCCATAAAAGTAATATTTTGTATTTTACGCGATAGTTACGTACTGCATTCCATTGCCGAAGCTAAACACGTAAAAAAAAAAAACCGCCGAAGGTAAAATAGTTTCCCCATAAATAAAGTTGAACTAAATTACACATTTAGAATGCAATACTAAATATGTACTATCTGCGCAAAAAGTTAAAAATAAATTTGAAAAATATGCAAAAAAGCAGGAATTAAAACGTTATAAATCTGTCTCAATTTTTCTTTAATATTGCATTTTCATTTTTTGCATGTTGTTTGAATGTTCTTTTTTTTTTTATTATTGAAATTAGCTTTTTCTAACAATTTTCTTTGTAGGATTACAAATTCTTTCTATCGCATATTAATTACTTTTTTTGTGGTAATTAATTTACTTTCGTTCCCCTTCCCCTTTTGTCATCTTCAAACAGCTTCGAAAATGGAGAAACTTCAATTCCTGGTGTTACAAATCAGCAGTGTTAATTGGGCTAATCAAGTAAACAGTATTAAATATTTAATTTAAATTTATTATTTAATACATTAGACAATAGTTTTAAACTGTAGCAAAATTGATTTCTGTTTTCCTCGGAAACAATTCTGCGTAACTATAAAAATATTTTGCTCCAAATAATTATTAAAAAAAAATTGTAGTGATATTTTTAATTAGTGACAGTCGTCCATTTTTTGTTTGTCTTTATTTTAAGAGCTTACGGTATTTGGTAGTGAAATTGGCTCACAATGCGGCTGCCAACTCTACAAACACGTTTCCTCTTCTTATTTTGTGCTGGAGTTTCAGGTAAGCAAAGCCTGTGCAAAGGTGCGATGCTAGCTGTGTGTAACTGCGTGCGTAGTCGGGCATGGAGTGTGATGCGTGTCAATTCCCAAACACCTGCAGCCGCTTGCCACGTGTCAACACGCGGGTTCATGCTAGACTAGTGACGTCACACACCACCGGGGAGGGGAGAGGAGAGGTCTTGGAAGCCGGTGATGGTGGAGCGAGGTGAGTATGGAGCAGCGCCGGATTGCATGCGGAGGGGGGACACAGGAGATCCCCGAGACCGACCAGCCACAACGTCCCGTACGATACCCGCATGCGACCACACCGGGAATCAAACCCATGTTCACCCAGGTGGGAGGCGAATAGTCTGACCACTGCACCTTTGCGGCCCCTGTACTCAGGGTGGGCTACACTCTACAGACTAGAGTCACTGTTTTCTCAGGTCACTATCGCGTTACCAACACCAATAATGTATCGGAAATGCAGTCTCGTTTAAAAATTATAAACTTGATAACAACCTATATCCGTTTGCTCAGTTTATTACTGCGAGGTGGTTAGAACAATAATTTCACTTTTAATATATGGAAAATTACACAATGACAATTTCGTCACTTCATTAGATAGTTGCACAGTTGCTGTCCTGGTTCACTATATGCTTTGTGCATTGCCTATTGTCGAGTTTACCGGAACGAGGTCGTTGGTTTGCGATTTTCTTTGTAAGGAGGGCGTAGGAAATTCAAAGAATGAGAAGTCACTTGTCTTCAATACCTAATTGTACTAATTATTTCGAGTCAACACCCAACATAATGTATACAATTTTCCAACTGGATAAATAGTATGAAAAAAAAAGCTGTTACCTATACCACGTTTATATTGGCGCAGATGTTTTTCCTAGATTGTGTTGTAAGGGTAGCCAATACTTGAATTAATAGAATTTCATCGTACCGATGTCCATTGACGAATGTTGTTACGTTGGCAATATAAGTGTGACGTATTTACAATTTACAACTCAAAGTAAGAGCTCAACGTAATACAGGGGCCGCGGTGGTGTAGTGGTCAGACTACTCGCCTCCCACCTGGGGAAACTGAATTCGATTCCCGTCGCGGTCGCTCCGTAATTTTCACCATGTAGTAATCGTGCCGGACAATGCCGCTGATCTGAGGGTTTTCTCTGGGATATCCTGTTTCCCCCTCCCTTTAATTCCTGCTTTGCTCCAAACCTCGCTTCACCCTCATCGGCTTTCAAGATCCCGATGTTACAGCCGCCAAAATTTCTTCACTCTTCACTTACGCGAGAGCAAGTAGGAGTCAGAGGTTGTGTTTTGTGTACTTTATGAATCTGCAAATGTTAATTTACCCGTTATTTTCAGAGTATTCACAATTAAACAAAAATACTTTTGTAGAAATGTGGCACACGCAGAGACACACAAAGTATTTTTGTTTGAATTGGACATCGTGAAAGGTGGCCGATACACGCCTAAATAATTTGACATGTGAAACCCCATCCTTTCACTCGGCCGGCCTCGAACTGTCTAACGAGACTGTCTAAGCCGCGTTAATAACCCGCCTTCCTGGAGATTTTCTCCGCGTTCGAGGCCGATAAGGGCGACACTGCCACGCACATTAAGTGCGCCATCGCCACTAAGCGCAAGGCTCTGAACTGGTGCGCAGTGTTCTCGTCGCACTGCGGTTACCTATGGGACTTCCAGCGGTGACCCTATTATTTTATAAGTGGGAAGTCTGTAGGGAGGTTCAATGCAGGGACCTTGAGTAGTTTTGAATGTATCTGACGCGTATAATTTGAGAGACAGTTTTTGAAAAAGCCGTCTGTAGCCATTTTGGAGTAGTCTGGTATGGTGTTTCTAATGTGCGTAACGTATCGAAAGCACTCAACAGGCTTCGTCTGAAGTGTGTAGGCGGGGGCCTTAATGTCACCGAGTGTTGAGAGCGTAGAAGGAACATGGCAGTGTGTGCTCAGTCGCCACTCCGTGTCCCAACATTGGATTGCATTTCTGCCCACACGACTATCATAAACTACGTGGAGAGGATTTGAGGTTATAACATCGGTTATGTAAGCAAGTGCTTTGGGATTTTTGTTTACTTCTAACCAGTTGTTAGTGCAATAAGATTATATAACAATGGTAAATTGCGTTATTTGTATAAAAATAATTGCGTTCTGAAAATAGAGTGAGTGAAGAGATTTCGACAGCTCTTTATATAAAAAAAAACACGTTCATCGTGTTGACCGTGTTACTTAGTGAGTTGTACTGGTGTGGGGTAGGTCAGTGTTGGTACATACGCACAATAGGATAATCGATCATACCTGTCTCTATTGCAGTATCTATGGTAGGGGGGAACGGTTAAATCGGCGCACACCCCCTCCCCTCGAAATCAAAATAAAATATTCAAAACTAACACTTAAAAAATTACGTATTTTTAAATACAAAAAAAAATAACNGGGGGGAACGGTTAAATCGGCGCACACCCCCTCCCCTCGAAATCAAAATAAAATATTCAAAACTAACACTTAAAAAAATTACGTATTTTTAAATACAAAAAAAAATAACTGTGGTCCTCCTTGAATATGAAGGATGTTCATAGCGTTCTAAGGTTCTATCTCTGTATCACTGGCGTGTGGTGAAGTGTTGCAAGGTACGCTGATGCTTGCTCAGTGCTGTACACACTCGGCGCACGCGGCAGGAACCAGTAACCAGAGTGGAGCCGGGAGAAACTGATTGTACTGCGGCCACTCACGAGAGAGCGGCGAGGCGCCCATTACACACGTGCTGTGACGTCAACTGCACTGCTACGTCTAAGTGACTGATGTGTAAACTAGCAGACTACTAGGTACAGCACTGAGCAAAACACAGCCTACCTTGCAACAGTTCACCACAAGCCGCTGCTCTGTATATTAGCCCGTTGATAGTACATAACTTTTCTGAACTAATGGTTTAATATTATAGAGTTTATATTTTCCCATAAGCTTGTAATGTGCGCCGTACAGCCGACGCGAACTCGCGGCCACGCCTCTGCTCTAGTGTACGGTCGGAATGACGACATGCTCGCTGCCGTGGCAGTGGGGAAGCTGCTCGTGCCGGCCAGCTTGTTGTCTGGGGGAGAGGACGTCGGCAACTTGAGCAGTCCACCAGGATGACGTAGGGCGGGTCGCAGGACAAAGTGACCCGCGCCGCTGTCGGCGAGTNCCCATCACACCCCGCGTCCTGCATCGTAGCGCTAACAACGATGCTGCCGGGGTGCTCATCCCCTCTGCTCCGGCCCGGGGATTTCCACCGCTCAATTACCTGTCGATAGCCAGAGATTTGGACAGTTTATGATCCATTTGGGGCAAGTTACACTTAAACCCCTGAAAGGAAGTTCATCGATAATGAAGTAGTTTTGAAATCAACATTTAATAATATACTTGAAAAACATTTCAATCTAAAGAGCACCCCCGAAAACTACTGGAATATGCTATATTAATTGCACCTTCTAACAAAGTGGAGAGAAGAGAAAAAGAAAATGAAATTTTGGTGGTCTGACGCGAAACCCGAATGAATTTAAAGCGCGCATATCTTGCCAACCATTTAACCGATTTCAATGATCGACCACTCGTTAGATTCGTTTTAAAATTTTCTACAATGTAAGATTCAAACGGATCCGATTAAGTGATAAATGATCGTCTCCTTTGGCAACCAGTTACCCATGAACATTTATATCTGCATTTGTCTAAAAAAACTTACAGGTATTCACAAAGACTGAACGAAACAACGAAGACTGTACAGACGAACACAGTGCTATTTTACNTAAAAAAACTTACAGGTATTCACAAAGACTGAACGAAACAACGAAGACTGTACAGACGAACACAGTGCTATTTTACAACGTTTCGAAATCTGCGTTGTGTTTCCGTCTTCTGGAATACAGACTGAGGAATATTTACAGTCTGATGTTCACGAGACCCACTGCATTGGTGTTCAAAGTAATGTTTCGTTTTGTTATGTTAGTACCATTAGAACTATAAAGAAACACGAAGGGAACCATTTGTGGCCCATACCAGAGCGTATAGTAACAGTCTTTTAACACACAACTAAAATAAAATATCTTTGTGTAGCCAAAGCATACAGAGGAAGATGTTTGTGTGAAACCAGCAGCTTATGAACATTCGGGGCCGCGGTGGCTGAACGGTTAGCTGACGGTGGGGGGAACGGGAAATACCCAAGAAAACCCGCCTACCAGCTTCATCGTCCGGCACGATGCCCACTTACGAAAATCCGAGATTGACCCGGCCGGGGATTGAACCCGGTTCGCATTGGTGGGAGGCAAGCAGTCTAACCACTCAGCCACCATGGCCCCCAGCGTCACGAAGACTGCATCAACAGAGTTTAAATGGCGAATAAATTAAATAGGAATTCTTTCTCAATGCACCCATTTTTAAGGTACCCTTTAAAAACAAAAAGTTTTCTACGTGAAATTAATATTGAATACTGAGATGTATTTATATATTTTTTTTTTTCTAAAATTTAATATTAAAATATTTGATTAAACTATTTTTAAAACTTTTTAACGTGGCAGTATTCTCTGAGCCTCTTAACTTACACATTAAATTTTCGTTCCAGATGTTTCAAAAGAAGATATTTTTTATATGACAAGTACGTACGAATTCCTTGTAATAACGTACTTGAAGGAACCTGTATGAAGGACATATATTGGTCTCAGGCATCGACAGCAACAAGTAATCAATTTCCGGTGTTCTATCAGCAACCAATAGCATTAACCTGTAGAAAGACGCTGCTTGGGTTGGTGCTGGCGCCTGACCTCGTACAGTACTTGTACAGCATTGTGTATATGTCGCAACACGTCATGCGTGAACGAGTGTACTCGGGATGATATGTGAAGGGGCGAAGCAGAGCTTTGAAAAGTGCTCGTTGAACAACCGATAGGCGTCGTGACTGCAGATCTCGGTCGGTAATTCCTCTCCTTCCGCAGGACTCTACCCTCCTCTCCCGAGCATCTCATGGCCAACCATCCCTCCCGCCAACACAGTGCTACCAACCTTCTTTACCCAGCGCCGCCAAGGATGAGAAATGTCATCAGAGGAAGTGGCAGGAGCCATTCCCTGCGGACTACTCATCCTGGCTGTCCGCTGCCGTCACTTACAGCTGCGCGGGTTCGTTTCGGTGTCGCGGCTTTGCGAGGTCAAGATAAAAACCAATATCTCCAGGTTGTCCCCGCCTTCAGGCGCGGTCGGCATGGATGGTGCGACGTGGACTGGCTGATAAGGCTCCCGCCTGCCCGGCGCTTGAACTGCGTTGCCGTACGTTCGAAAACACTCGTTTCCCTGCTCAACTGTTTTACGTGCGTCCAATGTGCTGATCTACGAAAATGACACACTTCGCACGACGGATGTTAGTACTTCCAAGACGTCAGGAATACTCCACTTCAGAGCACTCCAGAATGGCTAAGAAAATACTTTTTTCAAAGCGATGTACCTCAAAATAAACCCGTCAAGTACACGCAGAACTACACAAGGGGTCTGCACTGAACCTTCCTACAGACGTTCCGTCGATAACATAACAAGGTCGCCACAGAGATTGCCGTAGGAACACTGGCTGTCAGTCGAGAGCCTTGCGCTTGTGGTGATGGAGCACTCGATACGCCGCCGCCGGTGTCTCGTATGCCCCAGGAAGGCCGCGCTGTGACGAGACCAGGAACCGAGGTTCCCAGAACTCGTCTAGGGAGTTTGCAAATCTAGTTGCAGCCCGACAGACTTGGGTCGAATCATAGAGCCGGCGGCGGGCCACCGTGTGTGTGTTGTA
>NQII01000817.1:0-46108 GCA_002778355.1 Clitarchus hookeri | reverse complement strand
ACACTTTTCTGGCACCCTGTGTACCAGGATTGTTGCCAGCCCTGTGGTTAACCAGTGTAGTTGGTGTATCTACATCAGCCGCCCGAAGGGCATAATTTGTAGATTGCCCTTAAAACTATAAAACCGGCCTTGCAGCCTTGAATGTATTATTTTTTTAACTTTAAAGAATTTTTATATACATTTTTTTTATTTTTGAATATCTCTAATTTTTTATTAAGTTTTTTTAAATTTTGTTTTTAATTTTTTTATTTAATTTTTTAAAAACTAAAATTAACTTAAGACTTCAGCCCCCAAACCCAGTCCTGACCTCCCATGTGTGCCTCTCAGCCTGGATTCCTGACGACAGAGTGGGGCGAAAACTGCCTGTCAGTGTACCCACATGAGCTGCCTTGACAGGGTGTATGAGTCGCGTGATAGGACGATGTGTGTGGTTTCGGGCTGTGCGTGTCCGCATAATGGCCATAGTTTTTGGATATTTCTGGCGCGTTCGACAATGCCTGGTGGCCGGAGGTAATGTATAGGCTAAAGGAGAAGAAATGTCCTGCTAACATATACAGGATCATCCAGGATTTCTTTAATGAACGTTGGAGCAATACACCTCTGAAACTGTTCAGGTCAAGAATAGTTGACAAAGGGATGCCCCCAGGGATCGGTTCTTGGACCGATCCTATGGAACATTCTATTTGANCAGGTCAAGAATAGTTGACAAAGGGATGCCCCCAGGGATCGGTTCTTGGACCGATCCTATGGAACATTCTATTTGACGGATTCCTGGAGTTGGGTCTCCCGCCGGGTTGCACAGTATTTTGGTATGCAGATGATGGACTAGTTTTGGTATCTGGTAACTCCAGGAGAGAACGGGAGATGAAGGCCAATACTATAATGGATAAGGCTTGGAACTGGTCCATAACGACAAAGTTAAGGTTCTCTATTGAGAAATTATGCCAGTAAAGGGAAAATTGAAAAGATACCCAACTGTGTACCTCGACGGTGGCTCCATAGGTTATGTGCAGGAATTCAGGTACCTCGGAGTCATCATGGATGATAAGATGAGCTTTTTGAAACATATTGAGTATGTGTCAGGGAAGGCAGTGTTGGTGTTCCAGAAATTAAGAAGAATTGGAAATACTAGTTGGGGCCTCAACTACGGTACTTTACGTACCATATATAAGGCAGTATTTGAGGCAATAATTTCATATGGAGCAGTAATGCGGCACCACAGAGATGAACTTTCGTGGCACAGACGAAAACTCCTTAGCGCTCAGCGAGCGGCACTGCTGACCGTAACAAGAGCACATGAAACTGTGTCCAATGAGTCGCTCCCTGTGATTGTTGGTGTGCTGCCTCCGGACTTGCTGGTCAAATGCAGGGGACACATGGCGTAGAGAGCACGAGCTGGCAGGCTGTCAAAGGAATATAAAGAACTGGAACTGAACGAAGTCCTTGAAGAATGGCAGAATAGATGGACGAACTCTGAAAAGGGCAGACAGACGTTTGAAATATTGCCAGATATAAGAACGAGATTACGCTGCAAATGGATAAATGCGAACCATTACAGTATGCAATTGTATACTGGACATGGTAACTTTAAGGCCAAGTTATACAGCCTGCGGCTTGTGCAATCTCCGCTATGTGAGGTATGTGGAGTTGACGACTCGGTGCAGCACGTAATCATGGAGTGTTTGAAGATGGAAGATTTAAGAAACTGGCTGGATGGAAAAGTAGAAGAAATGGGCGTTCACTTAGGAATTGGAACAGTAATGGAAAATAAGGAAATGCACAATCTTTGGAATGAATTCGCTACTAAGATTGGCGGAAGATTGGAGGACTTTGATAAATGGAACGAGCAAATTTATGATTACCCATAATGGGGTATTCAGGTAAAGTCTTACAAAATAAGTAAGTCGGAATATCCTTGATTGGTGAGGACAGGTTTTTAAACGAGAAAACCGGTAGAATAGCGAGTTACGGCAAGAAAGAAAAGTGAATGGCCCGAAGAGACAAGAGGAGAAAGTGCCGTGCACTGCCTTACTCATCATAGTACAGTTGCAGTGCGGGAGAATGGAGGGTGTGCTGGCCTTCGGGCCTTTAAAACCTGTGCGTGTCCGCATAGTGAGGTGAAGTGAGCTGAAAACGCCTTGGGCGAAGTAGTTCTATTAACTCTTGTCCCGGACCGATCAGAAAACTCCGACCACCCAGGAGACGCAATGAATTTAATTATTTATTTAATTACCCGAGTATTTCTTTTTGAATTGAACTGGAAATACTCAGGGATGTGTATGAGTGTATAAATAGGTGTTATTTTAGACCGCCTTGTGCTTTTTAAAGATCCCGGGAGCTTTGCTCGGCTCCAGTGTTTCGTGTGAACTGAGATAGAAATGCCACCGCCGAACCCTCATATGCCACCGAATGGCCTTGGTGTCGTGAGACCGGGAGCCTTGACTCCCATAACTCACTGGGTGATTGAAAAACAAATGCACGCAAACACATACTCAAATCATTGGGTCGTTGGCGGGAAAGTTGGGGGGAGGGGGTGCAGCTGTGTTTTTGTGGTTACCCCAGACCCGTATTAAGGCTGTTTATTGGTGTTGCTTATTTTAATGTAAAATTACGTGATGTTGTGTTCGGCGGGGGAGTGAAGCTCCCCTCCAGCCTCCCGGCTAGAGTGAATGTCAGTGTCGTGATGTCTGTCTGACATGTCGGCCTGTTGTGTACAAGTGTGCTAATTAACCTCGCATATAGTGTGTAGGTGAGTCCCTAGTCTCTCTGGGCAGCCCTCTGGGTACGTTTCATCGTGTGGTCGTGTAGTGATAATGGAGAGTTCTTTTTTTTGCCTTGGTTTAGGTAGTTTTGTTAAATGTGTGGAGATTTTTGTCCCGGACCGATCGGAGAATTCCGCCGGCCCAAGAGTAGTGTAAATTTAGTTTGATTTAAAGGTGCCTGTTTTCCCGCTTTATAGTAAGGATATTCTAACTGTTTTGAGAGTAGTTCTGCGATTCCTGCTCTGCAGATATCTCCCGGAACTTGTAGTAAAGCCATTCACACGGGCTTCACCCGCAAGGCGGGGGATCATGTCGCCCTAGTCCGCAGGCAGGAGACACTCTAAAGCGAGCCGATCATACTCCTGCGTATTGGGGGTGGGGGATTATGTAGTGTGGTGAGTTATGAATGCTAATTAACCCCAGTCTTTAATTTATCTATGTATGGGGATGCCAGCGTACACTACTGATGCAGCCTTGGGTTGAAATCAAGGCTAAGTTGTTAAGATAATCGCGGTATTTTTTTGTATTCCCGTGGCTGTAGTGGGCACTTGATACGCGTGGCAGTGTCTCGCTTGTCGTTCCCCGGCCTCCAACGCAGAAGCGGGTGCAGGTAGACGGGGGCCTTAAGCTGCCTTCCCACTGGTGCTTGGAGCACAGTGATGTCCCTGGCTCGCGGTCAGCTGTGTGCGACGCGCGTTCTCAAGGTCACTTCTAGTCAGGTTAGCAACAAGACGAGTATTCTTATGGGAAAGCTTGGCATAGGGATAATTTCCGCCACTAGCTGTTTAGTGTTCCAAACAGGTCACTTATAAATACAATTTTATTTTACTGAATGATCAAAGAGAATGATTTTACTTAGTTATGAAATTATTTTGTATTCTATTCATGAATATTACAATTTTCCAGATTTTTATCGTAGAAAATAGCGAAAATCTTGTACACACGTGACACTAGCGCTTACCTAGTGGCGAAAAGTTTCATTATTATGTACAAATAAATGTCGATGTGTTTAAGTATCTCATAATTTTTTGTTGTTTACCAATCTGTTGCATTTTTTCAGTAAATATGTTAATCATGTAAAATATTTTCTCCCACGTGTTTTGTAAATATAATAAATATATTTATATAATGCGAAATATCTTCTTCCATTTGATGTGTAAATACAACGTATTTATACATTAAATTAAATTTCCTCACTAGTTTTTTTTTGGAATTATGAAGTAAAATTAATCATTTTGTTGCAAGTATTTGTGTAATATTTTCATTCGTATTGAAATAATTTTAAAATGACGTGAGTGTTTTGATTGCTGCTACATGCAAGCGATACAGAGAGGAGAGAGAGAGAGGTAGAGAGAGGGTGAGAGANGGCAGAGGCTGGCGGTGTTCTTGTGCGACGTGTCAGAATGAAGGTCGTCACGTGATCACATCTCCTCCGTCAGCACACTCCCCTTACGTCTTCACACTCTCGAGAGGTAGTTAATGTAGGTCAGTAGCGGTACCGTTGTGCCGTGCTCATTAAAAAAAATAGCCACCCTTCTTTAAATAATTATTTGCTAAATATTTCACACAAGTTATTTTTTGTAATAGTAAAACAAAAAAAATGTAATATTGTGCAGGAAATTTTAGAGTATAGTTTTTAATATTGTAGGTAAATAAGTCAAGCATAATTATTATGTAATAGGAGGCACTGTTGTGAAATATTGCACGTACGTGTCCCTTCTCCAAGGGAAAAGCAAGCACAATAAACATATTCAAAAAGAGAAAAAAATATCGCACGTACTTGACCCTTCTTCAAGGGGAAAACAAACTCAATAAATATTTATACCAAAGAAAGGAAAAAAATTACTAAAATTTTTTACATGGAGAAAAAATGAATTACTGAACACACGCACAGTAAGAAGTTAAATAACATTTCGCTGTATTTAACTCAGAAACCACACATAAATATTACACCAAAAATTAGGTTAAAATGCTCGGTGCGCAAGTACAGTAGCAAAGAATGCGTGTCTGTAAAATCACATTTTCACATCCATATAAATGCCTTATGTAGCTGCAGACTCTAGGATGGTAGAAAACTCAGCACAGATCCAGCCACGTAACATTTCACGTCCGTAAGAACACTCACGCAGTTAGTCAGTTAGAGGCGTAAGTCGGCAACATCGTTATGTAACGCGCGTAAAATGCTTTCTAAGTTACTTAAACACTGGTGGATCTCATCCCCGTTAGACCGACGGGAGGGTGTGTTAGCATCGAGAGGCAGCGGAGACCACATGTCTTCGCAGTAAAAGCATCTTTCAGCATTTGTATAAGCAATATCAGAGACCGGAGAGTACTGTACCGACACGGATGAGCCCGTCACATCGTTGGAAGAAAGAGTCCCCTTTGTTTGCACGTGTAAAACAGTCATTTCGGGTGAATCATTTTCCAGCTGCGGCACGTAGCCAGCTTCCAGCAGCAGGGAACCTTCAGTTATGTCGTCGCATGTAGCCAACTCACCCGTCTGGAAGACGTGAGAGGGCGGCGTCTGGGTGCTCCGGGAGGGCGTCTCCGTCGCGACGCCGACTGTTGCTACAGGTGCAACGCCGGTTTCTACCATGGTCTCCGATGTCGCAGCGTCGCATCGTCCTGAGGCGATAGACGCAGAGGCACCCGTCGTTTCGAATGAGTCCACCCGCATTAATAAGGAGAGCCTCATCACTCTCGAACCAGCAATCAGTCGATGACATTACGAAAACGGCTGCTAATTTCCTTAAAGTGGCCACAGCACGGAGTCTTCAATACCAATACAACTATGGCGCATTGACGCCCAAACTAAAGCTTATAAGCGAGTTCCCACCCCCTCCCCTACAATGCTCTGCATACCCCTACCACAGACTGCCTCCCCTTCGTCAGGTGTCTGTACGCCTGCGAATAAAAAAATTACCTATATAATATATTTTATTGCTAGGTAGGCAGGACCTTTAAATAAGTTAATGTTATTTTTTATTTTAATATTTATATGTGTATATAAATAAATATATACATATAAGACATGTATGTATGTTTTTCCCCTCCGTAAGAGCTACATTGCAGCTCCCAGGATCGGCATGGAGAGGATAACAGCAGAACTGCGCTGGCCATCAGCTTTGATTTCGATCCCGGAAAACAGATAATCATGCTTTAGAACTGTTTAAATTGTAAATAATAAACTTAATAACCACGTATTAACAGTTCATTTTCTTTATTTTAACACATGGCTTCCAGCATAGGTAGGTACACAACATGGTAACTAACGGCCATTGTCCTCCATCTTGTTTACTTCTTTAACACTAGCGCACTCTGCTGTAAGAAGAGAGAAACAACAGAACAACAGAGGCGTATTCAATAATTACAACAAGAACCTATGGTTCAGTAGGCTCATGACGCAATAAGCGACCAATCATGAAGTATCTGGTGTGTCAACAGACACCAAACTGAACTGTACAGCAGAAGGCGGTGTTTGTATTGGTGCTAGCTTCTGACCTTGTACAGCAACAACCATGAGCTCACCTACTTTGCAACACGTCAGTCATGCACGAGTATACTCGGGATTAGGGAGTTGACGTGGTGCAAACCAATACGATGGAGGTAGGTGCGAAAGCAGGGAGACTGACAGAAATGGAGTTTGCATCATTTGTGACACAAGCGACGCATTTCTGGGCTGTCTTGAATGTCAGTAGATATGCACAGAGTGCGAAGTGTTAGTGACGACATAACTGCCAGTAGCCAATGAAATCATGAGCTGTATTTGGCAGTGAGGTCCAGGATGTTACCGAACAATGACGTGAATTTCGGTAGTCTAGTAAATACGTATCCAGTAAATGACTTCACAAACGAATAGGGGCCGCAGTGGCGTAGTGGTCAGACTACATGCCTCCCCCCCCCTGGGCGAAACAGGTTCATTTTCCGGTGGGTTACTCCCGGATTTTAGCATGTGGGAATTGTGCTGAGGGGTTTTCTCGAGGATGTCCCGTTTCCCGCGTCCTTGCATTCTGGCGCTGCTCCATCCTCAACTCGCTTCATCTCACCGGCTCTCAAGACCTCGATGTTAAGAGCCACCCAAATCTCTCCACTCTACTCGCAAATGTATTATATTTGTGTAGGGTTTTTGATATTACTTTTTATATTACCACTGAGCATTTTCTCTATTGAAAAAAAGCAATTTACATTGAAGGTGATGTAGTTAACATCTTGTATGCGGTACACACATAGAGTATTAGTAAGCATATAGAGGCGAAACAACCACTTACAACGCGAACTACAGTCGCACACACCAGAAAAATGGCGCCACTAGCCAGCGAAATGTTGTAACGCTATTCGCCAATCAGCGCATGATAACTTAGTCGGGAGCCTAGAAAATAGAGAGATATTTTACATCCCGCAATCAGACACAAGGTCCGTTCCCAGAGCTACGTGCAGCCAATGAAAGAAGCGCCACGCTGTATCGTCTTTGTATGCTTCGCTACTCTGTGGCTTGGCTCAACTAAAGAGGAGAATGTTCTCCCAACCCCAGGGTTATGGGGTAAAAGCAAATCTAGTTTTTTTCCTTTCGAAAAGATGGATGTACGCCGTAATTAAATAGTGAAAGTCCACTACGGTAAGTAATCTCGTTACTTCTGTCTAGTTAACGAGTACATCTGTAGCACAGCATGGGCCATGCCTTTCTTCAGTTGAAATATTAGCAAGCTTAGCTCTTACTCTCTTGTTGTTTCGTTATTAAATTCGGCAACACAGTGGCCATAAATTTCGCGAGTGTTTCAATTACATCTGTCTCTCCCCACTTTTCATTCCGTCTGCACATGGTCTAGGTCGTTGTGGACCAATGCAATCACGTGCGTGGCCACGAACACACTGTATCTGAACTCACGACTCTCGTGAAAGGGCATGCCTTTGTGTGCTTCTAAGACTTTGGACAGTGTGGGACACGTCTCGAATCAAAACATTTGTTCTAATCATTAGTGCCCCCTCTTATCAGCATATAAAGTGTAGCCCCTGTATCTTTCATATCGTCTAGAAATCTGTGAAATACCAGAACCACGAGAATACTTAAGTGGAGTGGAGTGAGTGAAGAGATTTGGGTGGCTCTTAACATCGAGGTCTTGAGAGCCGATGAGGGCGAAGTGAGGTGAGGATGGAGCAGCGCCGGAATAAAGGACGGGGGAAACGGGAGATCCCCGAGAAAACCCGCCGAACAGCGGCATCGTCCGGCACGATTCCCACATGCGAAAATCCGGGGGCGACCCCGCCGGAAATCGAACCGGGTTTGCCTTAGCTGGAGGCGAGTAGTTTAACCGCTACACCACCGCGGCCCCGAGTCATATATCTAGCACACCGTCTAATGTTACTGTTAAGTCAATCGTAAACCCACGTTAACAGTGCCTCTTGCAGCCACAGAGGTGACGGGTAGCCCAGGGCGGAGGGTGTGCTTGTGTTGAGAGCAGTAGAGCCAGTGGAAGAGGAGGTGTAAACATGCCCCCAGGAGGTCAGAGTTGACTGCTGCGGGACCTAGTTCACCCCTCACGACTGTCACCCCTAGGTCTCGAGATATGCCCATCGCCGTCCAACCCTCCACTGCGCCAGCTGACCCCATTGAGGGCAAGGCCAGGCTCCTAGTGCCCTCGTGACTTCTGGCTTCCCCCCCCCCTCACATACACACGCTGTGGGAAACAGAGAATATATGCGCCAAGGTGTTTCACAAATCACGGCAGACTTTTAACCACTTAATTAAAGATTAATCTTCTAGGGCCCTATTCATGGTCATCTTAGTCCAAGGATGAACCAGAGATCATCTCTCTCCGAGTTGGTCTTGAGATTAGTCCAAGCTAAGGGTGGACTAGCTATATCGTATTCATAAACCCGCATAAATATAGGAAAAAAGGTTGAAGATAATTTTTTTGCAAATGAAAATTTTTTTTTTAATGTATGAATTGTTATTTGGTGATTACATACGTGTATGTTAGCATAGTCTACGTTGGAAATTTTTTTATTTGTACAACTGCAGCAAAACCGAAAACATTTGTATTCGACATCAAATTATTAAAAATATATAGAGTGTGAAATTCTTTGGTTCGAGAAAAATTTTCATCACATACAGTGCCTACAAGTTGAACAATGATTGGTACGGATATATAATAATAATTTTTTTTTTGTATCCAACGCACGTAGACGTGGGGATTTCACGTTATGATTTGGTAAAAAGCTTCACAGCAGTTTACCTACTTAGGCGCAAATTGTGATCTCATTCGGTACTTCGAATTATACGGGATGACTACAGAGTACTTAATAATACAGATGTGAAATGGCGACGTGTATTGCTAACTCCAGCCACACACGCCAACAAAATGGCAACCCTGGCCAGCAATATGGCGGAACGGCGTTCACCAATCAGATCCTGGAGACTAACTGGCCAGGTGGCAGACTGACCAATAGGGAGTATTCCGCAACGTCCAACAACCAATCAGATCCAAGGTCCGTTCCCACAACTTCGCGGTCAATGAGAGACTCAGTATCAAAGTAACCGCCACGACATTTAGTTTCTGTATGCTTGCCTATTCTGTGATTTAGCTTACATGTCCTGCACTACAATCCCGAATCACTGATATCTATCAGTGAAATAACATTAAGTGAAAGTCAGTTGATAGTTACTGCCGTCTGGCGAATCAAGAGACTACTGGAACAAGTGACTTATGGCACTGGAATTCTCGACATTCAATGGAAATCACAATTAAATTAGTGAAATACAGCTATCATATTAATTAATTATCTGACACTGATTACCTACCATTCGTGCCATTAGTATTCAATGATCTGGCTCAATTATCACTGTTTTAGGTTTAGAGTGTAGGGCAATGAAAACCCAATCAAATTTCGAATTAATTTCTACCACGCCATTGCAGTTTTACTTTGAAAACAGCGAATCGTCAGACTGGGACAGACAAAACAGCAAGAATACGTAAAGTCCGAATAATTGCTGCAAGCCGGTAACACCAAGTTATTGCAAACGTTCTCGCTTCTTCAAGGTCGGAAAAAACACACACATCTACATCAGACAGTTCTATCTACAATCTTTCTGTATCATTTTAACACTCGCCAATTAACACGTAGAGGAGTATTTTGTTTAAAGACACGCGGGAAAACAAAGTCAAGCATTTAGAAATGACGCGCAGTTTCAAAGCACTCAAAATGAGGTGTGAATTTTCCTCCTCAGAGACGCATCTCTCTCAAATCTCTGAAATTCTGAACACTGAAAGTAATACAAGGATGTATCTTGCAATAGTTTCCAACAGGCATACTACCTAGGCTGTCTCTTTAGAGCGTTGGTACAGTAGAAGCATGGCCTACACTCGGCATACTTCTAGCAAATACTGGCAGCCTTGAATGTCTGCATAACGTACGTTACAGCGGTTTATTACCATTGTTTTCGGTTTTTAAAAAAATATTCCTTTTTTACTTAACTATTTTTTTTTGATTGGCTAACAAGAAGCATATAATTATAAAAACACATTGGAAAATTCCTTGTGTCAGAAAAAAAAGTTATCTTAAGATAATCGACAGAATATGATAAACTAACAAATTGAGCCCACTGCACAATAGGCCTATCGCAAATATTCTCCGTGCACAAGTAGTTAGCTGCACTCTTGAGAACAGAAAGGAATTAACAAACAATTGTAAGGGAAACCTGTTGAATTTTGTGAATCGTTCTTCGCTGATACGCATGCAAGGTGTTAAAGACGACGAAACACTCAGCTATTCACAGACCCATACACCAGTTTCGCACTTATCCTGTTGGGTGAGAAGGTTCCCCTACATAACTCGGCGAGAGTCGGAAGTTACTACATGTAACGTCCATTTCCAAACGAAACAGAAATTCTCCGATGCACAGCGTTTTCATAACTGCCAGTGGAAGTCACAACTCGTGTGTTCAAGTGGGCGTTTCCTCTCTTGCGATTCGCGCAGTTAATCCCTGCAACTCTTGCCAACACTCTCCAAGCTCGTAACAACACTGCGAAGTGGAAATTACTCACCTGTTAGACTTGCTCTCTATAATTACTGTTTACCCTCCCTTACCTGTCCCCCTTGTTTCTCCCTTCTACACTTTTCCCTTCCCGAGAAAGATATCTGACTGCGTAATCACTACCGCCTTGTTTACGAACTGCTTTCCTGAAAAAAAAAATAACATTTGCAGCTAGACGACCACTGCAAAGTTTTGTTACAAGAGAGAATATTTATTTTATTCGTTTTAAGTTCAAAGGTTAACCAACACATTACTATTATTATTATTTTAAGATTCATGTTTAAAGTTTAACCAACACGTTGACACATCTGAAACACTATTACTGCAATTTCTTTGTAATGGACAAAAAAGTTAATGTAAATTTTTTAAATCTTTTCGCTAGGGTAAATCACGCACTTACGAGAATACTTCAACACAACAACAATAAATTTCGCAAAAAAAAAAAGAACATGAATTTTTTTTTTGTGAAATTACGGAAACAAAGGAGCAAAAATTACCCGAGCTCTTTGTATATTGACGGGCACTTCACACGATTCAAGACGCCTGATAAGCGTATCTGAGTTCGTGAGGGTTGGAGGTCTCAATAAAAATAAAATAATTAAATTTGATTTTTCAGTTGGTAACGTACTGCCGAGTGGCGAATCAAGCAAATGAACTGGGAAAAAGTGAATTATGGGGGTGAAATTCTCGGTACTTAGTGGGAACCTCAAATAAATCAGTGAAATTTAGCCACCATATTACTTAGTTATCTGGCACTGATTATTATTGGCACCACCATTCCCCATGTTTCAAGTTTAGAGCGTATAGTTATAGGCAGTTTTTCTTAAAGGTTGATTTCAAAAATGCTTAATTTTCCGTATACGGTCTTGAATAAGTGAACTTGACGTGTCGGTCTAGCTGATTCACAGAATAGGGAAGTCTGTATAAGTGAAATGGCGTAGCGGTTCTTTTGATGTTGGCGTACCCGGCCGGTGAACGATTTATGATAGTTTTTGATAATCGTGTTAGCAGAAAAGCAGTTCAATGTTGGGGCACGGAAACTTGTTTTGCGCAGCTAGCATAATCACTGTACCCCATAAGTAGATAGGTATAGCCGATTCGAGGACAAGGGCTGGGGACTGAGGCACCATTTTGGATCCGCCATCTTCTCCGCCATATTGTCTTGTCTTTTGTTTACATAGACTGTTGCTAGGGGGCGTGCCAGTTGTTCGACCGCCATATCTTTTATGGATATGGCAGCTAAAATGTGCTGGTGTCGCTCTCGCTCAGTTGCCATGTTGTTTCTAGAGTTGGCCGCTAGGGGCGCTGCTCTTTTTATCCCGGAAACATGATGGTGGACGAAAGCAAGATGGCCTACGAAAACAAGATTAAGGATCCAAGATGGCGGCAGTGCCTTGCCGTCTCAGCCCCCAGCCCTTGTCCTCGAATCGGCTATACCTATCTTCTCCCATATTCTTTCTACGGACGAAACTGTAGAGTGAATATGCGGTAGAGTGATCTTGCTAGCTACGCAGAAACAGTCTCCTTGGCCCAACATTGAACTGCTTTTATGCCAACACGACTAGCAAAACACTGAGTGCTTTGGATTTGAGGTTAGAACACTGTTTAGTTTTTTGCATTACCTCAAACCAATTTGCAATGTCGTTTGATTAAATTACAATTAGAAAAAATATATATATTATTTTATATCAAAGGGCTTGTATTTGAAAATTAAAATATAAAAAAAGTTCATCAGTGTTAACCATGTAACTTTGGCGTAGGTCAATGTTGGATACATGCGCGGTCTACCTCATCTTTAGTCTATGGATGTAGCTCATGTTTATTCTATGGTCGAGTTGTGTCGAGGGAAGACCGAGCTCTATGGCGCGCTCGCGTGCGGTCACGAAGGAGATGGCGCGGTCAGCCTCGCGCCCACTGACAGTAACGTGCGAGCGGCCGTGGTCAGGGGCATGCACGAAGGTGTGGGACGGCAGGCAAGTCGATGTCGGAGCAGTTCCACCGCGGTAATTGAAGTGGTCGAGAGCCATCGCAGTTGCCGCTACGAACGAGACTGCGGCCGAGTGTAACGGCGCTCGGTCACGACACAGCTCTTGTGTGCCGCGCAGCGGTCTCAGTAATAACGACTACATCACGTCCTCCTGGTCCCTTACCACCAGACCTACGTGCATCTTACGAATTAACTTGGCAGCAGCCTGGACCTCTCACTCCTCTACATGCTCGGGCCGCAATGCCTACTGTCATGGCGAGAGTCGACGTGATTGCACTTGACAGGGTCCCATTGTCCCTTTCTTTATTGCTGGCTAGAGTCGCTCAGAGTACAGGATATGCAAGTACCCAGAGAGGGGCGTAGCCAGGAATTTACTTCTTAGAGGAGAGGGGAGGGGATAAAATATGAAAGTTTAATATTAAAAATAATGGGGGAACCACAGAATGCTATACACATCCTTCATGTTCAATGTGGATCACACATTTCTTGTATTCAAAAAAATTAAAGGTTTTTTTTGTTTAATTTATTTTTATTTGGGCCCGGAGGGGGGGGGGGGATTTNCCCCCCCCCGGTTTAGCCTCTATACACATATATTAAAATGGTGGCGTATATCAAGCTCCTGTCACACTGCCAAATTTTCGTTTTCAAATATAGTTGACAATTACATTTGAATACGAAATACGGCCATCAGTTTTTTTTTCTTTCAACAAATTTTATCAAATAATCTTTCGTGCGTTTGAAAATGTGTCACACTTTCAAATACGCTGTAAACGGAACGAGGTTATGAAGCTAATTAATTAATTTAGAATATCTTTGAGCATGAATGCTATTCTATGTGATTATTGCACATAATATTAAAATCTCAGGGGGCATTAAATTTCGTTGAGCAAGAAACATCGGCGATAAATAAAATTCTATTAAACAAGTGGAAATAACGTAACAAGTGAACGCAATGAAACGTAACGACGAGGGCTCGGGCGGTCTACCACTGCGCCAACTCGCTTTGTAACAACAAACAAGGATTTCCACGGGATGTTATCAAACAGGTGCGAGTGGAACACAACTCTGTTAAAATATAAATTTAATATACAGTATAGAAATACGTAGTATATAACGATATTTCAGATGATATTCAACGGCAAATGGTGTTGTACATATTGCTAAAAGAACAAACTTGTGCTGACCAACTTCCTAACTAAAACTTTTCTACCAGTAAGTATTCTTGAGCAGCAGCTGTAGATCTTATAACAAGAAAACAAGCTGCAACAAGTTTCACAACGATGGTTTCGTGAGAGTCATGTTTCATAGCACGATAGATGTACAGTGTTCTTCCTTACCAAGACATGCCATATAATCCACTGGGCGCAAACATCGTTCCCAAACACGTAAGCTCACTTTAATGAACACCTCCGCTATGGCGCTGTATACTTCGAGTATAGAGCATTTTATTGTGTAATATTTTTAATGAGCTTAGCTAAGTTATGGCGATGATTATTGTTATAAGGCCCGTTAATAGGCCTACTGTTTAATCATGTAAGTTTTCGATGAAATAATAAATAGTAGGATTAAAAGACATTTGATAGTCTGTTGTGGAAATAGACTCTGTTATTCTTTCAGCCAGCTGGTTAAAACTGTAATTTTTTTTGTCCGTGTGAAACATGCGAAGACTTAAATATATCGTTTGGTATCAAAAAATTCCAAAATAATTCAACATTTGCGCGATTTCTTTCATACAGTGCAATACCACACGTCACTGCATAGCTATTGTTATTTGAAATTTTTTTTTGTAGCTAACGTTGTTTTTTTCATACTTGACACCATTGTGTGTTTGGTGNGGGGGGGGGGATTTTGTGAGATTTGGGCTGCTCTTTAACAGCGAGGTCTTGAGAGCAGATGAGGGTGAAGTGAGGTAAGTATAAATCAGCGCTGGAATGCAAGGGCGGGGAAAACGGGAGAGCCCCGAGAAAACCAGCCGACCAGCGGCATCGTCCGGCGCGATTCCCACATGCGAAAATCCGGGATCGACCTCGCCGGGAATCGAACCCGGTTCCCCTAGGTGAGAGGCGAGTGGTCCGACCACCATATCACCGCGGCCCCACACACGAACGCTTCATAAATCTGTCGCAGTATTTCTCTTGTCCGTACTCCTCAGAAACCATTACATAATAAAAGCAGTGGTCATCTAGATTTTGGAAAGCGAATTTAATAACATCCGGGGAAAAGTTATTGATTTACTTTGAGATTCAGTGGGAAATTTTCAGGCTTGCTTTGGAGAGACTTTGTTTAATAGCAGAGGACGCGCGAGCGAAATTTGCGTTATTTTGTGGATGCTGACTCAACTCCAAGACGTTGTGTGCTCGTTTGACTTCAGTCATTGGCCAACATATTGTGCGGCACACCTCAATGACGCTTCTAGCCAATAGTGGAGTCTCAGTGGTTGAGCAACCAATCACCAGCGAAGCGGGTACACAGGTGAATGACGGCCACTGAAGGTATGAACTGTGCTCAAGTAGATCTAAGTAGAGGCCTGAAATATTCGCGTATTTATTTGATGACATGTTATACTTCAAACACGTATATCAGACAGTGCTTTATTTGACACGCCCTATCTTTATTCTGCGTCAATGAAATAACACTTAAGAATCGCGTGCCCGAATCACGCACAGCGCTGTCAAAAGGACTATAACTTCACACCTAGGCATGAACCAATGAGCAAACGTCAACTGCTTTAGTATTTACAGAACTGTGACAGCTGACATGTGGCCAAATAATACCGTAAAGTGGAGTGGAGACATTAGGGCGGCCCTTTACATCGAGGTCTTGAGAGCCGACGAGGGTGAAGCAAGGTGAGTATGGAGCAGTGGCAAGCTGGAGGGGGGGGGAGGGGGATCTGCGAGAAGACCCGCTGAACAACGGCATCGTCCGGCATTATTACCACTTGCGAAAAGCCGGAGTTACCCGGCCGGGGATTGAACCTGGGTCCCCATGGTTGGGGGGTGAGCGGGCTAACCGCTCAGCCACCGCGGCCCCTTAGCACACCTGGGTATACAACAGCGAAGTCTAGCATGTTTCTAAGTGTATAGGCTTTTCGCAGCTAACTAAGAACTTCTAAAATCAACGGTTGAAAAATGTCGCTGGCCCTACCGGCATGTACTTTAGCAGGGGACTGACAGCCACGCCTCCAGTAAAGTTGGTAATGGCGGAGCGTAAGTAGTTCCATGTTTTAACGTGTAATTAAAAGTGATAGGTAAAAATGTGTGAATTTGGAAATGATTTGTTTTACTTTCTGTATTTTTATGCATACAAGTATAAGAATTGGCGAATTTGTAAACTATTTACTTTTCTAATAATTTCAGATTCACTTGACCGACACATGAATGTAGTGAGCAGATACATGACGGTGCTAATTGTATACGGCCTATATGGTGAAAAAATACACAATGTGCTTACAAGTAGATCTTAATCAGCGCTTTCATAAGTGCTCAGTTTATCGTGAACAACCTGTAATAACGCAAGTTTTGCGTGTTTCTAGATGTAAGGTATTTGCCAAATGCGACTCCAGGTATATATGTGCGTGAGGTAGACCGAGGTTTGAGAGAAATCTTATTGTTTTGCCCAGCATTAGTTGAGAAAGTGTTTTGTGTTCCCTTTGGAACAGAACCGTAGCTGTACGTAAGCCCTTGGCGGGATGCCATGTAGCAGAGCTAGTGAATAATTAACAAAAGTACACAGGCAGAGAACACGCTTGTTAACTGGCTCGCTTACAACACCAACTGCGCACAGCTGCGAAATAAACCCACTAGTATCTATAGTCTTGTAACAGTATTTTCCCTCTTTAGCAAGGGGCCGCGGTGGCTGAGAGGTTAGCCTGCTCAACTACCACCAAGGCGAACCGGGTTCAATTCCCGTCTGAGTCACTCCCGGATAACTGCATGTGAGGATCGTGTCAGACGATGCCGCTGGTCGGCGGGTTTTCTCGGTGATCTCTCGTTTCCCCCGCCCTTGCATTCCGGCGCTGCTCCGTACTCACCTCGCTCCACCCTCATCGGCTCTCAAGACCTCGATGTAAAGGGCCGCCCGAATCTGTTCCTGCTTCTTCACAACAGTCAAAGTCACGTGGTCAACAGTGACGAAAGTGTTTTTTTATATTTTAATTTTCAAAAAACACCTTATATAAATAAAAATACATCTACAAATTTGAATTTTATCAAACTGCACTGCAAATTGGTTAGACTGGAAGGGGGAGATTTGGTCGGTTCTTGACATAGTGACCTTGAGCCGAGAAAACCCGCCGACCAGCTGCATCGTCTGGCACGATTCCCACATGCGAAAATCTGGGAGCGACTCTGACGGAAATATAACCCGGATTGTCTACGTGAGAGGCGAGTAGTCTAACCACTAAACCACCACGGCCACTAAATTTGTTGAATTAAAGAATATGATGGACATATTTCATCTTCAAATTATGTTATTAAGAATATTTGAAACAGAAAATTTGACTTTGTGACAAAGACTTAACCCCTTTCAGACCCACTTCATTTTACGGTTGTAGGTGTTGCACGCAAAATATTCCATGATGCGTGCTGTACTTAAGTCGACACAACACTTGTTTCGTTGTCACAGCAAATGAGCTGTTGGCTATATGTTAGACTACAGTTACATGAACCAATTATTACGTAGACAAGGAAGACGGTTTGCGAATACTTTAACCACAGGTAATAATATAATTGGTCATTAAGTTTCGCAGTGTAAAGTACAGACCAAAAATGACCTATACAGGCGTTATGTTCACATCTGTGCAAACTGGGCCTGGATGAGTTAGGACAAGCATTACAATACGGGGTTTGCTTCTAGCTGGAGACAGAACCAATGAAACAACTGCATTATCTGATTTCCAGCACAAACCAGTATGCGGAAACGCCAGAGTGTAGGGCGCGATTAGAGCTGAACTACACTTGTTGTGAACTGAGTTCAGCTGGGCTGGTCCTGCGTCTGGGCTCTTAGTGTAGTGCAGGAGGATACTACTCCAGATATTGTAAACAACGGATCGCACAGCAGGCCAGCATATTCCACAGGCAACTATTACCTCCAGAGCACGACCTTTCTGCCGTGTCGTACCGGTGAGGCCATGTATGTTGGGCTGAACCATTGGTAACGTATCTCACCGGACACTATTAACAATCTGCTGCTGTTGAATGCAGTCTGGTAGTAAGATATACACCCTTCCCAATCACGGTGGGAGGTCGTGGATCTATCCTATAGACTATATTCACGGTTTTTTTTCACACATTTTGGATCAAACATTTAGAAAAAAAACACCCCAAGTATAACGTCTAGCTCTGTCCTAAATATTTCATGTTTCACAAGCGTTTCATACTTGTGTTAACATAAAAGTACCTTATTTTTGGTTAAATTGAACTTTAACATAAATTTTATGTATAAACTACGATATTTAATTTATAACTAATATGGATAAACGCAGGGAGAAAAAGTGTGTGTCTCCACCAGGGGTTGGCCGAACGAGGTTAGCTATTCCCGTAATCACGACTAGGACCACCCAACCAGGATTCCGGTGGGTGCACTTATCCTTCACACCCCTGCTGACGGCATCCGGCATGCGCTGTATTCAGAGTGCATTCTCGGTGCAAGCCACCACCACATCACAGTCTGGTTGCCCGATCNCCCCGGTCTACATGGGTCAGAGATTTCTTCCAGGAAAGTACGACTGCTTCGAGGAACATCTTGTTGATGTTTATGGAAGGTGTCGCCAATAGAGTATCCCCGTCATTATGGATTTTCTTATATTCCTCAATAAATAATATGCAGATTCAATATTTAAAAAACCAAGCTTGTCGAGTCACAGAAATACTTCTTTACTGTTATTTCGAAATCCAATTTGTTTTTCTCCCATTACCCGTGTCATATTTGTAATTGTATCAAAGGTTGACTCATTAATTAATCATTTCTGTCTCTCATGGGATAATACGGATGTAACTGGTAACGCACAAACCTCAACAACTTTGTTAAGTTACGTCAAGCTTCGATTTTTAATGTTCGGTCCTGACGTTTGATTACGATGATTTGTAAAAAAAAAAATTCCAAAATGGGATGGTTACAACCCCCTTAAGCGAGAGGGGAGACTCAGTGTTTACATAATGTAGAGAGAGTAGAACATCCCCACAGCGAGATGCTCCGTAGCGCCCAATAGGCCGGCAGTTTTTTTTTATGACGGCCCTGCCGGAAAGTTCGTGCAGATTCTCGGCGAAGAGGCTGCGGGAGACGGGCTGCAAGCGACGTACCGTCACCAACTTTATAATTGGCTGCTGCTTGTGTAATGCGCTAAAAGAAGCTCGTCTCACAAATTATAACTTTGCGTAGAGTTACTAATGCGCTTTGTAACTATTCCCCTGCCAAAAATACCATCTGTTGTAATAGCTGGAATAGAAATCAATATCACAGAGTAGTTAGTAATACAGATGTGAAATGTCGAAGTGTATTGAGCACTCAAGCCACACACGCCAGCAAACTGCATCACCGGTCAGCAATATGGCGGAACGTCGTTCACCAATCAGCTCCTGGAGACTAACTTGTCATACGGCAGCCCGACCAATAAGGAGTATTATTTGGTACTACATTCATAAATAAGGTTTTGCTTGGTTAGTTGCAGTCCGAATATTCACACACACTAGAAACAACAACCAAGGTATTCTCTCCCACGCACTTCCTAGAATACTTGCGGACAAGAGGGTCGTGGTGGTGTAGTGGATAGACTACTCGTCTCCCAACAAGGCGAACCGGTTTCGATTCCCGGCGGGGTCGCTCCAGGGTTTTCGCACGTGGGAATCGTGCCGGACGATGCCGCTGGTCGGCGGGTTTTTCTCGGGGATCTCCCGTTTCCTGCGCTGCTCCATACTCGGCACGCTTCACCCTCGTCGGCTTTCAATACCTCGATGGCAAGAGCCGCCCAAATCTCTTGACTCACTCACTAATAGAGAAATTGGAAGTGGGTATACGAGGACCAACAGAGCTGATTGTAATTCAGTTGTGAATTACATACGTCTAACTTCTGGCTTCTCTTATTTGTCAGTAAATCTGTACCGAGCCAAGGTTTTCATTTTAAAAAAGCTACACACATCCGAGGTTTCGCGATTCGAACCCGGGACCCACCCGGCGGCGTTCTCTAAGTGTGCAAGGAAGCACGCGAGTTTGAGTTGCCACGGAATATGGTGAGATTCAGGGACCAATTATTCGGTCCTCCTTCCCTTCATTAAAGAAAGATACCGACGTGACGGCCCTATTTTTCTCTCCCCTTTAATTGCCGCTCCATTCCTGCGCCTGGTTGTGGAAGGCAAGTCTACAAGAGGAGGAGAACCTCATCTTCCTTGACCGTTCCTCTTTGTTCTCCCGTCACCTTTCACCTTCACAGACGGAACAAGGCAGTAGGCCTAGCTCTTTGCAGGGGAATTCCACTGCTTGTTGCTTTCCAATGAACTGTTCACACGACTCAAGGATTTTAACTCATCATAGGCTGTTCACGGTAAACTGAGCTCTTTTGGAATCAACATTTAGAAAAATGTCACTGCCCTTATCTGCATATATTTTAACAGGTACACTCACTGGCGTGCGCCCAGTTAAGTTGGCAACGATGGAGGGAAAGTAGTTCCATGTTTTAACGTCGAATTAAACATTTGTGAATACTGGATTGATTTCATTCGCTTTTTCAGTTTTTTTTAATGCATTTGAGTGTAAGAATCAGCAAATTTGTAAAATATTTACTTCTCTAGTATTTTCACAGTTTCATTTAACCAACGCAAGAATGAAGTGATGAGGCCCATGGTAATGTTAATTTTACATACGGCGGAAGAATACGCAACGTGCGTACAAGTAGATCTTAAGCAGGGCTTTCAAAAGTCCCCAGTTTATGGTGAACAGCCTTTACTTGACGTTTGTGAATTCAGCGAACTAATTTGCGAGCAGTCTGCTCAGTCTTGTAAGCACACGGCGATCGCGACTGTTGTCTTGGCGAGAACCTGCCTTTGTTTGCATTCAACTTCATCACAGAGTAGATAAGTCTACAGAGACGAAATAACGCGGATTTTCCTTTGATGTGCCCGTCATACTCGCTCTCGTATTGGCTGCGCGAGGATCTGGCGACAGGCCGCCTCGTGCCTGATTGGCTAATGCGTGCTGCGAGAGGTTCACTGCTCATCGGCGAGTAGGATACCGCCGGGCGTTGATTGGCGTTCCGACATGTCGCCGGCTAGTGACGCCATTTTGCTGGAACGTGTAGCTGTAGTTCGCATTACAAGCCGCTGTTTCACTTGTGTATTCTTAAGATGGCTTTGTACGGAAACATATTCTGTGAAATCGTTGTTTGCGTGGATACGTGTATCTCTCTAAATAAAAGTTCTGGAAATACAACTTTTTTACTGAAAAGGTAAAAAAAAAGAAAGGGAAAAAAAACTATTATTTATAACCCTATCTTTTTACTTCTGACGAATGAAGTGTATTCACGAAGAAAAAAACTCGTGAAAATAGCTAAATATAGCATTTAAAATTTTCAAATGCAGTTTTATTACGCGGTAAGAGAAAAGCACGGCTACACGAACGTAGTTTAATCTGCGAGAAGTGTGGCATGTGCTTGAATTATTAAGGAAGTAGCATTTTANCGCTTCACCCTCGTCGGCTTTCAATACCTCGATGGCAAGAGCCGCCCAAATCTCTTGACTCACTCACTAATAGAGAGGTTGGAAGTGGGTATACGAGGACCAACAGAGCTGATTGTAATTCAGTTGTGAATTACATACGTCTAACTTCTGGCTTCTCTTATTTGTCAGTAAATCTGTACCGAGCCAAGGTTTTCATTTTAAAAAAGCTACACACATCCGNACTTCTGGCTTCTCTTATTTGTCAGTAAATCTGTACCGAGCCAAGGTTTTCATTTTAAAAAAGCTACACACATCCGAGGTTTCGCGATTCGAACCCGGGACCCACCCGGCGGCGTTCTCTAAGTGTGCAAGGAAGCACGCGAGTTTGAGTTGCCACGGAATATGGTGAGATTCAGGGACCAATTATTCGGTCCTCCTTCCCTTCATTAAAGAAAGATACCGACGTGACGGCCCTATTTTTCTCTCCCCTTTAATTGCCGCTCCATTCCTGCGCCTGGTTGTGGAAGGCAAGTCTACAAGAGGAGGAGAACCTCATCTTCCTTGACCGTTCCTCTTTGTTCTCCCGTCACCTTTCACCTTCACAGACGGAACAAGGCAGTAGGCCTAGCTCTTTGCAGGGGAATTCCACTGCTTGTTGCTTTCCAATGAACTGTTCACACGACTCAAGGATTTTAACTCATCATAGGCTGTTCACGGTAAACTGAGCTCTTTTGGAATCAACNTGAACTGTTCACACGACTCAAGGATTTTAACTCATCATAGGCTGTTCACGGTAAACTGAGCTCTTTTGGAATCAACCTTTAGAAAAATGTCACTGCCCTTATCTGCATATATTTTAACAGGTACACTCACTGGCGTGCGCCCAGTTAAGTTGGCAACGATGGAGGGAAAGTAGTTCCATGTTTTAAAGTCGAATTAAACATTTGTGAATACTGGATTGATTTCATTCGCTTTTTCAGTTTTTTTTAATGCATTTGAGTGTAAGAATCAGCAAATTTGTAAAATATTTACTTCTCTAGTATTTTCACAGTTTCACTTGACCGNTTGATTTCATTCGCTTTTTCAGTTTTTTTTAATGCATTTGAGTGTAAGAATCAGCAAATTTGTAAAATATTTACTTCTCTAGTATTTTCACAGTTTCATTTAACCAACGCAAGAATGAAGTGATGAGGCCCATGGTAATGTTAATTTTACATACGGCGGAAGAATACGCAACGTGCGTACAAGTAGATCTTAAGCAGGGCTTTCAAAAGTCCCCAGTTTATGGTGAACAGCCTTTACTTGACGTTTGTGAATTCAGCGAACTAATTTGCGAGTGGTCTGCTCAGTCTTGTAAGCACACGGCGATCGCGACTGTTGTCTTGGCGAGAACCTGCCTTTGTTTGCATTCAACTTCATCACAGAGTAGATAAGTCTACAGAGACGAAATAACGCGGATTTTCCTTTGATGTGCCCGTCATACTCGCTCTCGTATTGGCTGCGCGAGGATCTGGCGACAGGCCGCCTCGTGCCTGATTGGCTAATGCGTGCTGCGAGAGGTTCACTGCTCATCGGCGAGTAGGATACCGCCGGGCGTTGATTGGCGTTCCGACATGTCGCCGGCTAGTGACGCCATTTTGCTGGAACGTGTAGCTGTAGTTCGCATTACAAGCCGCTGTTTCACTTGTGTATTCTTAAGATGGCTTTGTACGGAAACATATTCTGTGAAATCGTTGTTTGCGTGGATACGTGTATCTCTCTAAATAAAAGTTCTGGAAATACAACTTTTTTACTGAAAAGGTAAAAAAAAGAAAGGGGAAAAAAACAATTATTTATAACCCTATCTTTTTACTTCTGTCGAATGAAGTGTATTCACGAAGAAAAAAACTCGTGAAAATAGCTAAATATAGCATTTAAAATTTTCAAATGCAGTTTTATTACGCGGTAAGAGAAACGCACGGCTACACGAACGTAGTTTAATCTGCGAGAAGTGTGGCATGTGCTTGAATTATTAAGGAAGTAGCATTTTANCGCACGGCTACACGAACGTAGTTTAATCTGCGAGAAGTGTGGCATGTGCTTGAATTATTAAGGAAGTAGCATTTTAAATAAATGCCCATTTCACACCAAAATATAGTAAATACTTCGTAGCACACAGAACCAGTTCCGGATGGTTACTGTGGAAATGGGCATACCTGCTCCTTCACAACAATTTACAGGTGCGAACATTGCGGTGCAGTATATTTTAGGTAGCTTAGGGACATAGCACACATTCATCTCTTATTATTACAGCCTAAACCAACATGGTGTCTGCTTAAGTCTCACAGCTGGCGATTGTATAGGGACAGACTGCAGGCAAGTTCTGTACGTTGTACGTAGAGGCTATGCTAAGGTATGTGATGTGTGCCTGGGTCGGCCTTGGCAAACTCCAAGCTTCTACGCCTCGCACGCGTTAAATACGTCCTGGCAGCCTTAAAACGTCTGTACGAGGTGGTGAGTGGTACGCCCAGGACCGCGGAGGTTCTTGCCACAAAACGACGCCCTCCGCCGGTTTATGGAAGGAATAAGTGCGTCCCGAATTCGCCCTGGCTCGTAACTTGGTAGATAAAGTCTCAGCAACGGCGGGGACCTGGGTTTAATCCCCGGATATCTGGCTGAGGCCTGCTGTTGACCTCGAGACTCTAGGGGGACCTGGCTCATCGAGAAGTTCTTCAGTGTGCATGTAGTCGGTGTTTACACGCTCCTTCTGCGATGCTCCTTAACGCTTTCAACACTGAGCTCGTTTGACATACAGGTAATTATTAGAGACCTGCCAAAATTCGCGGCATTATTTGGGAACACGTTACATGTCAAGCACTCGTACCTTTGCGCTATGCATGTCATTGGACCGTATTTAATGTGACACGCCCTGGGTAACTCTGCGCCAATGAACAAACACTTCATAGTGGTGTGTACAAATCGCGTGCAGGCCTGTCAGAAGGGGCAGCAGCCAATGAACACAATTGGGGGGTATTATATACAGGACTGTGGAGTCCAGAGTGACGCCAAACAATAAAGCGGATTTTGCAGGTCTCTAGCCATTATTAATTCACCTTAACTTGCTTTCAAAACCTCGAACATTCACATAATCAATTTTATTTCGGAATTTGGTTATTCAAGGAGCTTAATAAGATAAATCTGCCCCACAAAAGATATTACAGGACTGAAAAACGCCGCTCAACCATAAAATACTTGAATGAACTTGCTAAACTGATAAACACTAATTCTTCTGTTCGGCGTTGTTACATGTGGACGTGGATAAAGCCACGCCCCAGAAAATAGCAGGCCATTGACAACTATTTATCGGTGCTTCTGACATGCTATCTGCGGATAAGTGAACAAAACACACGGAAAAAGCAATACGCAACAGCTAATGTAATGTTTATATAGTCACAGAACACTTCNGGATAAGTGAACAAAACACACGGAAAAAGCAATACGCAACAGCTAATGTAATGTTTATATAGTCACAGAACACTTCACGTCTTGCTTGATGCGAGAAATAATTTCACTACGAAAATTCGCCGAGTGTTGAAAGTGTTAACACTTCCAAAACTTAGAGAAATTATGTATCGAAATAACAGCTTCCAACAGGTTAGATGTGAAATGTGTATGCGTGCCAATGGAGAGAACATTTTATTAGCTGTTTGAGTCTAACTATATCTTCTTTCACGCTTATTCAAGTTCCGAGGTAGACAAATCCACGTGGGTTAGTCTTCCCTGATTGGTTCAGTTTCGCTCTGTATTTTAATTCACATAAAAATAGTTCGCTTTTAAACGAACTTATTTTGCATATCTACCACAGAAAATAAAAAATATATATATAATCGTGTGCTTTGTGAGAGAGATATTTATTACCATCATGTATGTGTGTTTCTATATCAATTATTTCCCACGGTTACTTTCAAAATATTTTGACGCTCGTTTTCCGTGACGTGCGCATGCGCCGTGCATTGACAATAGTCTGTTCCCGCAGTTGTGTGTCACTGTGTCACTGTCATCTGCACATACTGCATGAGGTGGTTAGCCCGCTGGCAGCTCAAGTGACGTGTTGTAGAAGCGAGCCCGTGTGCTGAGATTACAAAGTATAAAAAGGGGTCGCGATGTTGTAGTGGTTAGACTACTCGCCTCCCGCCTAGGCGAACCGGGTTCAATTCCCGGCGGGGTCGCTCCCGGATTTTCGCACGTGGGAATCGTGTTGGAAGATGCCGCTGGTCGGCGGTTTTTCTCTGGGGGTTCCCGTTTCCCCCCACCCTTGCATTCCGGTGCAGTCCCATACTCACCTCACTGCCCCCTCCCGACGCTACAGGCCTCGATGTTTAGAACCACCCAAATATCCCCACACGACAAAGTATAAAAAAGTTTAATACTAATGAGAAAATAACGCACAGAAGTTCAAAACGTGTTGGGCGAGTCCATTGCCGCTGCACGAAGGTAGGATTGTTCAGTTCAGTAGTGACAGCGGCTGAGAGCGGTTAGACGAGAGCTGCTCCCCGTTTCCATATTACCTGTTGAAAAAAAACGATAGTCGCGCAACGCTGTATTCAACAGCGCTGTAGTAGAGAGTGATGACGTCAGTTTGGTGTGTAGCGCCAGCAGTCACGTGGTTTCCCTCCCTCCAGCGGCGAGCGCTCGGGAGAGCCCTCCCCTCCCCTTCCCTACACTGCACAGCAATCTGTTTAGAAAATGTACAGAATTGTCAATATAGTTTAAGATACTGTTTTACGGAGGAATATAGTAAACAGATGGCTTCTTACGGCTGACTTTGACACTTTTCAACGACCACACGAACGCTTCAGTAACACATTTATGAATGGGCAACAAAATATCCTCTTACGTTTCTATCCTAAAAAAAAATTTGAATTAAAATATTTTTTAGTTTTTTTTAAATTGTGATAGACATAACTGCTTAAGATATAACTCATATAACTAGGGATATATATATATAAACACAGCCGAAGCCATGCTTTTATTTGTTAACGGGGCGCTCTTAGCCGTGAGGCCATTCCACACCCCGGCCTCCCAGTAGGCGGGGGAGAGGGATCACGCCCTCTCAACGCAGACATGACCAGCGCTTACCGAAATTGAACAAATCCGTAGCTCCGACCTGTTCATCAGGCCGCACCGAGCGTAGCCCCGATCTGATTTACCAGATCGCACCGAGCATATGACTAGGGACAGGGAAATTTCGCGGTTAAAACAACCTGTAGGATAGACTCCAGCCACCTATGTATTTTCGAGCCTTAGCTTCGAGCTCATTGGCTGCTTCCCAAGTGTGCAGCCAGCTTTACCTCAGACCAGGTGACACGGGATTTGGTGGTTGTTTCCTTGCAGGTCTGTTATTGGCTCAGAGTTCACCCGGGAGTGTCCTATATGATGTGAACAAAAATACTCATGTGCTTGAGGTCTAGTTTGTCTGCATATGACATACAAGGAGGCCCCGTAAAAACACAGAGGTGAAATACTTGCTCTCCCCTCTGGGACGTGCCTGACAAGATGTTGGTTAATGGCAGAAGGCAAACATGCATACATGTTGCAACTCAGTTCGCAGCTACAAAATATCGCGGACATTTTTGGGTCTCTACTAGACCGAGTATGATGAACTCGCATACTTCTGTTAACATAAAAGTATCTGATGTTTGGTTAAATTTAACTTTTACCCATATTTTAACCATACGTTATAATGTTTCATTTACGATTTATATGAATGAAAAAACAGATTCAAAATAGGTGCGTTGGTTACTGCCTAATAAGAAACATTTCCCAAGCAGAATTTTAATTAAACTGGGTGCGCACACACGCGTAGCGTTGTACCTTCGGTGTGATTTTCTAGACTCGACTAAGCTTTGTTTGCACGAGGCGGAGGAATATCCTGGGAGTAAAACTTGNACCTTCGGTGTGATTTTCTAGACTCGACTAAGCTTTGTTTGCACGAGGCGGAGGAATATCCTGGGAGTAAAACTTGAGGTGGGCTTGAGAAAAGTTAGAAGTAGTCATGCATGAGCTAGATGGACCTTGACATAGCGCACGCCGTGTAAGTCCATCACTCGGCTGGATGGTTGCCACGCCCTCCCCCCTACATACTGAGGTGTTCCTCACAGCAGTGAGTATAGTCGGTTCACGACTGGAAGAAACTTTTGAAAATCAACCTTTGAAAAAACACCCTAGCCTTTAGCGACATGCATATAACATTACAAACAGCGGCGAGCGCGGATACAGTTATCCCGTCAGGTTGCCAGCACAAAGAGAGGAAATAGTTCCAAAGTTTTAACGTAATTGTTAATTTATCGCTTACAAATGGGTGTCGAAAAGAATTGTATCTTATTATGCCAATTATTAATGACGTGATGCTAACACATTTAGATTTCATCGTTTCTTGCATAGTCACAAGATTACGCTCAAGGTTAAAGTAACGCGGCCATTTGTTTACTAACCTTCGTAGTCCTTGTGTTGTTGACACACGTGCCAGAGAATTTGTGCGATTATCTTGTTTAACCTATAATAATTCATTTGTTTGTCTTATTTTACTAATATCCGCTCTTTATTATTTGGTTTTTAATAACGTATGATTTTAATTTGTGCTCACTTTCAGTTCTAATTTCTTTTGTTTTTATGTGTTTCGTGCACGTGTCTTTCCTTTGCCTCTTTATTCTAACGTTGCAGTATTTGCATATAAGAATTGTTTTCACATTGTCGAAGACGTAGAATCCTTCACTCGCAAACTCTGCCATCCTGTCGAAAACCGTCACAACCATTTTTTAATAACGTTTTACAATTGCGCGAAACATCATACTCAACCACCACGCCATTTTAACGTCTGTAGCAATTCCGATCAATACTGATGATCTTGCCTTCGATGTACGGGAATTTATCGATAGTCACTAACAATCGATTGCAAATAGACAACAACTATCGATTCATCAAAATACTTGCTTTATGGGTTTATAAAATGAAATGTTTTTTCGCTGGTATCGCATATTCTTTTGTGTGAAATTCTTAAGGTTAAAAACTTTACGCTTGTGGAATATCCATTAATAATATGTACNATCGATTGCAAATAGACAACAACTATCGATTCATCAAAATACTCGCAATTTGGGTTTATAAAATGAAATGTTTTTTCGCTGGTATCGCATATTCTTTTGTGTGAAATTCTTAAGGTTAAAGACTTTACGCTTGTGGAATATCCATTAATAATATGTACATTACATGACTTTTATAATGGGCACGTGCATGTACGAACTCATGTACACACACAGTGGAATGTAAACATTGCATGTAAACATTGCCATGTGACTGTCACATGGCAATGTTTGTTTACCTTTGGCGGAAGGATACGAAATGGGCTTGAAAGTAAATCTTTAGCAGGGCTTCAAGAAAGTCTCTTCCAGTCGTGAATTGACTATAGTTTTGGAAACTCGCCCGAGAGGCTATGGCGTCTCGCCGAGCCCAGCGGCCTCGTGCACGTCGATAAGAGGAGCAGCTCCGAGCCACACAGCCTCCGCGTGCGAACACCGCGCCATCAATATCACTTACCTCGCAGCAGCGGCGACGTCACAGGAAATAGGCTTCGGGCTTATGATGAACGTCGTTGCCGGCAAAACTGTGATATACGTCCAATACCGGGTTCTCAAAGTTCGCCGGAACAAACGAGCACAGGTTCTCCGTGAATTCCGCAGGTTCTTTCTGTGCCGGGTTACACTCGAAGCACGCGTACTTCAGTGTTGCGTTTGTGGTTGCACCACAGTAGTTCTGACACGCCGTCGGAGGTCCTTCAGCCAGTAGCAAACGGCAAGAAATAACGCGACTGTATCGCGTATAGCCTAGTTGAATAAAACAAAAACAGTCTCTCGCCATGACAGCAGACAATGAATCAACGCCTGTAGTCCGGGTATGTAACGGACTGAGAAGTGTAGGCTGCTGGACAAACGGTTACTTCCAACCTTCCTGAAGCCCTACTTAAGTCCCACTTCCAACACATTCCTCTGCCTCATGCAAACACACATTAACAAAGTCTACAAAATGCACCAAAAGGACAGTGCACCGTATTCGTGCTCACTCAGTGTAGTTATATTTTGCATAAGGATTTATTTATTACTAGGCATTACCAACACACCTATTTCCCTCCCGGTTTTTATTCGTGTTAATTAAAAATTAAATATCGTAGTTTATAAATAAAATATAAGCAAAAGTAATATTTACACCCAAAAATAAGGCGTTTCTGTGTTAACATAAGTATAAANGTTTATAAATAAAATATAAGCAAAAGTAATATTTACACCCAAAAATAAGGCGTTTCTGTGTTAACATAAGTATAAAGCGCTTGTGATAGGTGGAGTACATATCTAGGACACAACAAAGCGTTTGTTTTAAAAAGTGTGAAGAAACAGAGAACAGACTACGCGCGGAAGTAACGTGCCTCTGACGATAACGTTCACAAGATCTGCACATACCTAGGGTTAGAAAGTTTACAGGAAGTTGCAGATAGGTTTTCAGGTTCTAGTTCTATAGCGACACTGGAAGTTCATTGGTCACATTATTATAGAAAAACGAAAGTTTAAACATTTACCGCTATTAGCAGTCGATATGTACTTATGTTTGTGATGCTTGGTGGGGGGGGGGAGGGTCGCCTACAATCAGGCTGAATATTTTAAGTCTAATTAGTATTATGCCAAATGACTTAAGTTCAAATACTTTTAGGCTAGGCGTCTTAAAGACATATGTCTTTAGGCAAAATAAATATTTAAAACTATTTTAGGTAAAATTTATTTTGGTCACATGTCACGCCTCCATAATTCGCCTCTAAAATCTTAAAACTTGCTTCCTTCCTTTTAAGGTAGGTCTAGTCTTCTATGTCGCTATATGCGGTCTGTTACTCTGCATATATACAGAACCAAACCCCTCGAGGACTAAAGTTCTTCCAAAAATTCATATTTTCGAAAAAAAAGTTTTAGGCGTGAATAATACATCTTTGTACAGTAAATAGAGAGCTTCGTGCACTAACGAGACATAACAAACGTAAAATGGCGCACACATTCATACGTAGGCATCACAATCGGTTATTACTTGAGGTTTTCTCATGTACATATGCAACCTGGTTACATATTTTCAGCATAATTCGAGAATGATAATTTGATCACGCGCCTACATGTTATGACAGCTTAATTACTAGTTACATAATGACTTAAGTTTTTTTATTGTTATTTCGGTGTTATTGAAATTTCCCGGCCTGTACTGAAATTTGCGGTGAACGTACATGATTGAATACCTCCAGAACAAATCGAATTATTGGCGATATTGATGACAAACTAACCGTTGATTTTCTCATTTTTTTATCAACGATAATTCTGAGGCATCGAAAGTTTTATGTTTTCAACAATTTTATTTATATTTATTAAGTATGGCATACTAGGCTAATTAATTGTGTAAGGGAACGATAAACTGATATAAAACAATGGAGAACTTCTCATAAGAAATAAACTAAGTAATTAAAATTTTCGTTCAGTGAAATACTACGTCGTTTGTGTGTGTGTGTTTTTTTTTTTGCCTTCACGGATGTCTGTTCAATTCTATCTCGATACATTTTCGGTTTGAATTATAATAGCATTTAGTAAAGTTCCTCTACATGATCAATTCCCTAAACATATATGAATAACCTTTGTCCCTAACTTGTTGATTTCCCCGTGAACTTATTAGCTACCGATATCTCTAAATATTTCAATTCTGCTAGTGAATTACTTGGAGAAATGCGTTAAGTTATCCACACGCCACAGTAATTTATAATGCTACGTGAACAATTTCGGCAGAAGGAAAATTTTTCGCTTTGCCCTAGTTTCCGGGTTATCACGTTACTCGTTTGAATGGTTTTTGGTTTTATGGCCTTGTGAACTTCCATGTCACATCGACGCAGAGGAAATGGCACAGTTAAGTTTCTAACGAACAATTCCTCACTGTATAGTAACATTTCAAGAACAATAATAAACAATGAAAAATTATATTATAAATAAACTATGGACCACACACTCCTGCAAAGTTACCAACGTGTTATTCTTTACTTCGTTTACAAAACAAATAAATATTCAATTAAAATACTATTGAAACCAGCGATAATGAACCTTACGAAGCATCTAGCATGACAAACAAGTGTTGGTAATGACGAGACACTGCAAAAATAAGGCCTAAAACCGTGTTCTCAAAATCTAAGAGGGGGGGGGGGACAATGTCTACAAATATTATTGCAAGATATTATGGTTTATCGCGGGAAAAGTTGACTGTTTGCTAGCATCCAACGAACTATACACATGTCCACAGTTTTCTTTCTTTATTGGCTCTCATGCATGTATGAAGCTACTACCTCAGTTCACTGGGCCAATGAGGATTCTGATACCATAAGGCAAACTACTTAGTCGAGTCAAAATCTCGTTCACCCAATCACGAAAGAATTAACTAGTTAGAGTGTTACGGAATATATGTTGGCCCAAACTTTTTTTCGCGATTTTCCATCGTCTCTAACTACGGCCAATTAGCACTCTCTCGGTGTAGAGCTTTAGAGCACAGCTCTATGTTTTCATCAATAACGAACTCCTGGATTACAAGCCATCTTTCCTTAAGCCCCTGAGTCTTAAGTAGTTTACGGGAATAAACATAAAGGAGTAATGAGTAGGGCTTCTTATCCATCTTCGAGGGCATTAAGGTAAGCTTTAAAGATGGCAAGTTTGCTCGTTGACGACCACTTATAAAATATGCCCCACAGTTTATGTCTCACAACATCGTGTTCTCGCGTTTAACTGATTTTTCCGTTTATGTGGCCTGTCTTGGATAAACTATATTATTGTCAGTCTAGACTTTATTGAATGCGGAAAAGTACAATGAAATCATAATGCTAATATTTCGGCATAAAATTTTTAGAAGGCTACCCTTTTCCGGGTTACAATTCCGAACTTCTTTATTATGCAATCCCAATCTTCAAGCCAATCAGTCCCAATTTAATATATGATTTCGTGTGTTGCAAATTAAAAATATTTTAATACGAATTCTAGTTGAGCAAACAATGCAATTGTTTTCTTTACCACAACAAAATATAGGCTATTCCACGGTAAATTGAGCACTTTAGAAATCCCTCTTTGGAATAATAGTCAATAAATATATTTTATTTTAGCATTAGACGTTAACTTCCAAGTTGGGTGGAATATACACATTGCGTTTATTACGTACATGGCAAAATGTATTCAAAAAGGTATTTAAAGGATAATTAATGGTCGAAAGCAAAAAGTAACTACACCTTCAAAAGTGCTCACTTAACTGTGAACAGCATATAGTTAATGGTCTTTGTGATAAAACGTAGAGCAGTGGTACTGTTTACGAATCACTTACCCAAAAGGGAAGATCACTGCACCTCGTGGTGTACAATATCGACGAAAACAAACATTCCTGCGCTTTTTATATAGGCACATACAGTAGTGTACACCGAGTCTGAGCACGTTGACTACAGCAATCACATTCTTGAAATGATACACTGTCAGTCGTTTGAGATTGTGTGTGATATGTAGGGGCACGTGAATTTCGCGAATTTATTAGTCGGCAGTCTGGCTGGACCTTTCAGCCATCGTGTGCATGAGAGTGGACAGGTTGCACGTGAATGATACTTATGACCGGTGCTGTACGCAGCAAGGCAGCAGTGCCCAGTCTTCCTTGTGGGTGATGTGACTTGTGCAATTTACTACACCTCGTCGTCATGAATGGTTAACGCAAACACCATAGAGCACGAAGCACGTTGTTCGCTAGTTGCTGGACACAAGTACAGCACATACCAAACAATTACGTGATTGCAACACTTGAACTCGGATATTAGTGTGGGACCGAACGGGCTATACTTGTCAGTCCTCTTACATACTCGGACCACAACTGTTTATTCATTGGCTGTTGTCATGGCGAGAGACTGTTTACATTCTACGTGGTTTCACGTCATACAGTCGCGTTATTTCTTTCTGACTATAGAGTTGCCCAGGGAGTGTCAGAACAAGTCAAATCTTTGAAAAATCACCCCTACGTACGACGTGTTTGGTTGATTCTTAAAAATTTCACGTGTTACAAGCGTTTTATTATTGCGTTGACATAAAAGTACCTTATTTTAGTTGAATTTAACTTTTACATATATTCTATCTATAAAATATAATATATTTGGTTTATAATTAATATGAATAAAAACAGGGAGAATATAGGTTTGTTGGTAATGCACAGTAAGAAAGAGTTATTATGGAACACAATATTACACTGAATGCGCACGAATTCGGTGCGTTGTTCCTTGGGTGTAATTTTATAGACTCTGTTAAGCTTTGTTTGCACGAGGCGGAGGGGTATCCTGGAAGTGTAACTTTAGCAGTGCTTCAGGAAAGTTGGAAGTAACCACGAATGGACTACAGCCAGTTTTACATCAGCAAGTGGCACGGGATTCTGTGTTAGTTTTCTTGCAGTTCTGGTGTTGAATCAGAGTTCACGTGGGCGTGTATAATAATTGCAAACACAGCAGAAATGNCAAAGTTCACGTGGGCGTGTATAATAATTGAAAACATAGCAGAAATGTACACGTGTTTGAAGTTTAGCTAGACCTGAAATGAATTAGTGAGATTTTCCAGTTCCTTACTAATGAAAACACGAATTGTTCTCGGGGCCGCGGTGGTGTAGTGGTTAGATCACTCGCCTCTCACCCAGGCGAACCGGTTTTATTCCCGTTGGGGTCACTCCCGAATTTTCGCGTGTGGGAATCGCGCCAAACGATGCCGCTGGTCGGCGGGTTTTCTCGGGGGTCGCCCGTTTCCCCCTGCCCTTGCATTCCGGCGCTGCACCATACTCTCTTCGTTAAACCCTCACTGGCTCTCAGGACCTCCATGTTAAGAGCTAGCTCCAGCACACTAACAAATAATAACGCGAATTTTGCACGTCTCGGGATATAAAATAATGAATGTTTTTTTCCGTGAGCAGCAACGTTAGCTGGCGTGAGGCGGTGTGGTGGCCGGCGGAAGCGCCGCTGTAGCGGGGTGGGTAGACGCCTGCGGTGTTGGTGGAGTGGAGGAGCGGAGGTGGACCAAGTTGTGCAAACTCACCCCTCCACGCCAACCCCTGCCAATTTCCGGAGTAGCGGTGAACGTGGCCTGGAGAGAAAGGAGGGCACGGAGAGAGNACCCCTGCCAATTTCCGGAGTAGCGGTGAACGTGGCCTGGAGAGAAAGGAGGGCACTGAGAGAGAAGGCGAGAACTGTACAACACCGCACACTGTGGCAGCGGTGAGTCTCGTCTCTCGACTAGTGACTATAAAGTAAACAAAATAATGAAATAAAGTTTGTATGTTTTACAAAGAAATACTTCTGAAAAGTAGGGGTAATGCAATTTCGCAAAAGGCTTTCAAGGCAAGTATTTCAAAACACTGTAGGGTCGTTTACCTGTATTTATTTCCTGAATTACTTTTTGACACGTGTTAGCCGTCTGCACACGAATCACGTAGGAGCCGTGCCGATGTTGCCGAATTCTGAGTGGCCCGGGTCAAATATGAAAAAAGCCTTCTCAAGTAGACAGCAACCAATGGCAGTAGACAAACTGATGTTGGGTGCGTATAGTATTGAAGTCTGTCGTGTACTCGTATTTTTTTCCCCTCTACTGAAAAGCCTTGCATAACAGGCTAGACTCCACCACTGCATACACTAAAGCGAATTGCGTTTCTGTATTGGCTGTATCTCTGATTGTTGGTTGACCTGGTAAGTTGGCTTGGTAAGCCAGTATGATCGTTTGGTTAGAAATGTTACGAGAATTTGGCGAGGATTTTGCGCGAAGAGGTTAGCTTCGAGACTCTTGGAGACTTTTTTCAAGATTGTCCATCATCGTTTGTTTGTATAGGTGGGTGTTGTGGTTTGTCTAGAAAGTTTTGCAGGAACTGATCTCGTCAGGAGTTAGTATTGGGCTCAGTCAGTCTCGTCGGGAACCACTCTTGGGTGGAGTTAGTCTTGGATGGAGTCACTCTTGGGTGGAGTTAGTCTTGGGTGGAGTCGGTCTTGGGTGGAGTTAGTCTTGGGTGCAGTCAGTCTTCTTGGGTGGAGTTAGTCTTGGGTGGAGTTAGTCTTGGGTGCAGTCAGTCTTGGGTGGAGTTAGTCTTGTTTGGAGTTAGTCTTGGGTGGAGTTAGTCTTGGGTGCAGTTAGTCGTTGGTTAGTATGGTTAGTCGGTATGGCTCCTTGTTGTGAGCTACTAGTAGTGGACAATTGTATGGGTTGTGATTTGTCTCGATTTTTCGAGTTCAATGTCATTGGGGTCATGGTCAAGGTCGACAACAACCAATGCGATGGCTAAATAAACAGCTCCATTGGCGGCGAAATCGATAATTAATATAATAGCGTTACTTAGGTGATGGAAAAGTAAACAAATTACAAACGAAAAAACGAATATGTTGGGCGGAGTTCATTCTACAGAATGAGTTAGGTGAGTGCGTAGGGGAGGCGAATGTTGATACAATGGTATACATTGGTGGCGAGTCGAATGAGCATGAGAAAACAACCAATAAAAACACTGTTGAGAAAAATTCTTGGAAGGGGAGGAGGGGAACCGACTAATTAGCCAATGAGAAACATTGGCGAGGGTCAGTCGTCTGCTGGACGTAATGCAGAGGTAACCTCCGGAAATGTAATTTTTTAAACAAACTTTTTTAGAATTTGTTAAACAAAATTTTTAAATAGTTTTTTATAAATTTTTAGTATTTTTGTTATACATTTTTGGAAGTTTTTAATTTTTTTTTAATTTTTGTAGAATTCTGGAATTTTTTGGGTTCGAAGTTAGTAATGGGGACAAGGTCAAAGGTCAAGTTCAAGGTAACTTGTATTCAATATGGTGGTCGAGTGATGTCATAACATGGTTTTCTGGTAGGTTCCAGTCCCACATCCCCTCTAAGCCCAAAGATTAGAAATTTTAATTTTTTATAAATTTTGTAATAAATTTTTGTAATTTTTAAATGTTAAAAATTTTTTTTTGGGAATTCTTAAAATATTTTTGGAAATTTTTGGGTTCAATGACAAAGGTCAACGGCGTGAAGGTAAAAGTTCAAGGTAACCGACATCCAACATGGAGGTCGTAGTCAGTAACGTAATATGCACACCAAAGTTTATGAATTTATTCTATTTTTACAGATTTTTCTAGAGTTTTTGTTTTCAATGTCATTGGGGACACGGTCACCGTTATCCAATATGGTGGTCGGAGTCATCGATGTAAATTTTTCCTAACTTTTTAATAATTTTTTCAATTTTTTTTTTGTTTTTTTTTTTTTTTTTTTGAATTTTTTGGTTTTATGGTCACGGGGTTGGGGTCAAGGTCACGGGTCATGGTAAGCGACATCTAACATGGCTGACGAGATGGACATGGACCGACAGGCGAGGGAGCTTAGTTAAAGCGGAGTTGCAACTCCGATACACGACCAGTAACTAATGCAACAGCCTTTACTCGCCGCAGAGGAAACAAGCGTACGCAGATATTACACACAGAAGGTTCGCATTCGAACAAAAGCAAATTGCAGTGCTCTGCTGTTTCAATTACACCATGCTGGAATTACTGCATACCGCCATACACAATTTGTACGTCGGACCACAAATAAAATCGGTTTGTACTCCGCGACGGAAAATGATACGCCAGCGAAAGACATGATTATTTCATATAATTTTAATAGAAGAAAAGGAAGCACTTGTTTTATGGGGAAAAAAATACTGCAACTCTCATAGTTATCAATCACACACAGTTCACACGCAAATTTACATAAATGTTTATTTTCACTCTGAAGTAAATAGTTTAACGTTATCGCATGTTGTATTATTTTAACCGTGAATTAATTGGGCGATTTAATGAATGATAATACCTTTAGATGTGAAATTTTTTATTCTTGTATCGATTATTACAGAGATTGTTGTAGGAAAAGATTATAAATGACTAGATAAGATGTTTTATCGCGGGGAAAGTTGACTGTACTGTGCGCATGTCCGACAGTTATCTTTCCTTGTTGGCTTTCATGCATGTATGAAGCTACAACCGCAGTTCACTGGGCCAATGAGAATTCTTATACTATAAGGCAGAACGTTCGTTATTGGTCTGCAAACTACTTAGCCGAGTCAAAACCTTGTTCATCCGGTCACGAAGAAATAAACTAGTTAGAGTGATATAGAATATATGTTGGCTCAAATTTTTTTTCGCAATTTTTCAGCTATCTCTAGAAATGACACATTAACTTCAATATCAATAGACTCGAGGCGCTGCCATTCGTTCATTGGCTAGCGCCTTCATGATTATCACTTTATCGTGTGTGCTATGTTGTACGTGTTCGTTCAGTCTCTTTCTGCACTCGTATTACTGGTTCACAATCGTGCGGGGCGTGTAAGAAAATGAGTGCTCCAATCACAGAATTAACAAGGAGATTGAGTGAAATCCAAATGAGAAAATAATGCGCAAGAGTTCCAGAGCTGGGGTTGTTCAGTTCAGTAGTGACAGCGGCCGAGAGCGGTTGGGCGAGACCTGCTCCGCGCAGCGAGGCGTTTAACATCGCGGTAGTAGAGAGCGATGTTATCAGTTTGGTGTGTATAGTGCCAGCAATGTCACGTGATTCCCCTCCCTCCAGTGGCGAGCGTTCGGGAGAGCCCTCCCCTATACTGCCTCCCCTACCTTCCCTCCTTCAAACCTGCGCCAAGATTATTTTATCATTTGAACTTTACTGTAATAGTGTTTGAAGCTTATTTTTGCACCGTTTTGAGCTATAACATTCCCGTCTGGGTNATCATTTGAACTTTACTGTAATAGTGTTTGAAGCTTATTTTTGCACCGTTTTGAGCTATAACATTCCCGTCTGGGTTCAGTTACCTGTAGAATGAACTTCACAGCAGTTTGCATTCCGGAGTTGAGNTTGAGCTATAACATTCCCGTCTGGGTTCAGTTACCTGTAGAATGAACTTCACAGCAGTTTGCATTCCGGAGTTGAGGTGAGATGAGCAATTTTGGTCGTCGCTTAACAGTGACGTCACAGAGTATACAGGTATACAGAGGCGAAATGGCGTGTCGGTTCCTTTGATTGGCTGTGTGAGGCTCTGGGGATTGCGCCTGCTTGGCCACTGAGCGCTGAGAAAGGTTTCCTATTGGCTGGCCTGCCTCCTGGCAAGAAGGATACCAGGTGCTGATTGGTTAACCCTTCCATACCCATTTTTGACAATTGTCACCACGTTGCACTTGAAAGGTAGTTATATTTGGCCGGTGCTGTACACTGAGTCTCAGTGCCCAATGATCTTCCTTGAGTGTAACTGATACGTAAACTGTGTTACTGCTCAGCGTTATGACTGGTTCATATCGCTATCACCAACCATAAAGCCAGCAGCTTATTGGCTGTGGCAACGAAATAAATTATATATCACCTTCAGTACAGCTTGCATCAGAATATCCCTTATTTGCAACACCGAAAGTGTAAATTAATGTGGGAATGAAAGGGTTAACGGCGTTCCAAAATGACGCTGGTCAGTGACGCCATTTTGCTGGCGCGTGTGACTGGAGTTCGCTATGTATTCTTGGGTACACTGTGGCTAGGTCTTGAGGGTCGGTGAGGGTGAGTTGAAGTAAGGATGAAGCAGTGTCGAAATGCAAGGGCGGGGGAAATGGGAGAACCCCAAGAAAAAACCCCGTCCAACGGCGACATCCGCCACGTTTCTCACATACTGTAATCCGGATGACTCCGTCTGGANTTCGCCTTGGTGGGGTGGCGAGTAGTCTGACCACTACACCACCGCGGCCCCTCATATACTCAAGCCGATGTTACTTGTACATTAGCTGCTGCCTTTGAGAAAAGTCTGCTTACTCTTGACTGAGTTGCAAGCGAATAGCTACTTCTGTTATTGTGGTTTTGTTATTGGCTAATTGCTAGAGCCTTCAAAGTTCGCGTTATCATTTGGGGATGATTTAGTCTTCAAGCAACTGTCCCTTTATGCTACCTTTGATATTGGTTCATACGTTATGTGGTACCTCCGGGAGAAATCTAAGTCAATAATAAACAAGCTACAAAACTTAGACCCTATCATAACCACCAACTGTAACAGCAGGCAACCAATGCGAATTACACCTCCGGCAGAGGTGCGGTGCCACTGCTACCAACATACAATGCCAGCGCGACCATAGGAATTAGAGTTCCACCTCCCCTTTTAACAATCTTTCTCTTCTAGTGTTTCAAACATCATTGCAATAAAGATTATCCTTTCCCATCCCCAGTTCTAGTAAAGAACGTTTTCTACTTGTAAAAATGCATGCAACTTTGCAATTATTTCCTGTCTGGGTTATTTACGGCGCCATTACCAGTTTCCCCTCCCTTCCTTTGTAGTTCAGGTTAAGTTGGTAACCATGGCTCCAATTGCGGCCATGTTTTTACCCAATCGCCGTGAAGCCGCGACGAGCAAGTGTCCTTGTGGTGAGTGTATCTACTGCGTGCTTAGGCGCAAGGATTCAGCACTGAGACGCACTTAGGCGCTATCGCTACCTGGCACCTCCGGCTATCCTTAGTTGGAATGTAGGACAGACAGAAACACACCGATCCTGCCTGATAACGAAGAAGGGACTTGTGGTATGTCCGTAGTACGTCTGCTTTGTTTCTGTCTGTCACCCAAGTACTCCCGGAAATGTCTTGATCATCTCCATTCAGCGTGATGCTGGTTCAGCAAGGCCAGCCCTACGTTAAACAATTAACCTTTTTTATTTTCTGTTTTAAACTCCGAGCACCTGTGCTGTGCACGTTTATGAACCCTCCCTTCGTCTCGTAAAAAACCCCCCCTCAGCGTACTTGCGGTTTCGCCTGCTAATTACAGCGGAAATTGTGAAATGAAAGAGCTCGGCAAACTTCAGTAGCTAACGGGCTCTGAATACGGTATTCACGAAAATAGCACAATGCAAATTATTAATTTGCAATTCTTTGTCTACATGTATTCGAGGTAATTTGACGTATGTTCTTGACATTGTGAATACGCGAAAGCATATACGTTATTTCACTTATGACTCTATGCTATACATTTTAAAACTCGCGCCAGTGTGTACTTTAGGCTGAGCTTATTTAATAATTTTATTTTTGTAGTCGTACACATGGAATGTAAGACTAGAGTAACTCGACATTTCTTATCCCATTCAGACCCAGTGTACACAATTGTATTCTTTACGCACGTGTAGGTAATGTTTGGTATGTACTGCACACTACGAAGCTCAATGATCAATGATCTTACACGTGAGTCAATTATTCGTAAACCGTCTTACTGGTATAGGTCATAGCTGGTTCATATTACTCTACTCAAACACACAGTATAGCCTACAGTTCATTGGCTTTGACTACGAAGCAAGCGTTGTGTCGACTTAAGTACAGCACGCATAATACATTTTTTGTTTGCAACTCCTAAAACCGTATTTAAAGTACGTCTGAAAGCGTACACCAGTAATGCGTATAAACGAATAGCGTATTTTAAACAAGTTGTCAAAGAACTATGCACATGTAAGTAGAAATACGAAGTGTTAATATTTACTTAATAAATATATTTTTTACGAAGTGCAACACCCCTTTATATGCTGGACATTCAGTAAAAGCAAATATAATGTTACGACAATATTTCACTGCGAAGTGGTAGATACTTTCCAACTTCCGGTATCAACATTTAAAAAAAAAACTCTATTTTTTTGGGTTTTGGTAATGTTGCATTGAGGGTGCGATAATTTAATTTCCTCATTTGTGTACGAGGTATTTAATAACAATTACGTATCGAATAAAAAAAAAATATTAGGTGACCTACTAGACTCTGTGGCTTAAAAACTTCATAACAAAGTGAGGAAGCGTTAAATGTGACATTCAACTTGCCACTCCACCTACTGTGAAAACCAGTAATAAATGTTGCACAGTATGGTAAGAGTTTCCAGCGTGGCATTGATCGATACGACAATTGTTGGAGGAAACACAGACAACATCATAACTGACATGTGATGGATGTAGTAGTATCGCTTATAGCTGGCTGTGAATGCTAGCGTGCGTGTGCGTGCGTGCGTGCGTGCGTCGATCTCATGCTGCTACCATTTACTTATAACGAAAACAAAAAAAGTAAGTAACTAGTATATACCATTGACTTGAACTGCAGTTACTGAATTTGTCCACTAATTCGTTATAGATAGGGCCAGTGACTTTTCGCATACAAATCGGAGCATACAGTAGACTTCAATACTATATGCAGTGCACACCTCAGCTGTTGTTATGCCTCCATTGGCTGCTGGTGCCGTGTCCGTCTTTGACCAAGTCACTCGGGACTAAGTAACTCCGACACTGAACTTTCGTGATTCGTGCGCAAACGGTTAACACGGGCCAGAAAATTTTTTAGCCAATCAAAGAAGCTGGACGACCCTACAGTGCTTTGGACTGTATATTGTCTCGAAATCTTTTCGCGAAATATCGCTGCCCCTAGTTATAGAAAATGAGTAAGAAATCGTTATATCCATGACCTGACGTGGTAATCAAGAAAGAGTTGAGGGATTTGGTCAGCTCTTTACAACGAGGTTTTCAGAGCCGATGAGGGTGAAATGAGGTGAGAATGGAGCATCGCCGGAATGCAAGGGCTGGGAAACGCGAGATCCCCGAGAAAACCTGCCAACCAGCGTCATAGTCCAGCACGATTCCTACTTGCGAAAATTAGGTAGTGACCCGGCCGGGGATTGAACCCGGTTCGCCTTAGTTGGAGGCAAGCAGCCTAACCGCTTGGCCACCACGACGATTTGGTTCCTTTAACGTGTTCTGTCACACATTCATTTATAAGCGGACGTTTTGCAAACGCGTATTATTTTTTTGATGTGCGCTGTACTTGTGTCTAGTGTATTTTTCACAACCAGTTAACAACATGCTGCGTGTTCAAAAGTTAAAAGACGTTACCATCCGCCATTCTCAAAAAAGGAGAGGTAACTTTCACAAACCAAATTTCCTGTCAGGCAGACTCTCGAGNCGCGTATTATTTTTTTGATGTGCGCTGTACTTGTGTCTGGTGTATTTTTTTACAACCAGTTTACAAAATGCTGCGTGTTCAAAAGTTAAAAGACGTTACCATCCGCCATTCTCAAAAAAGGAGTGGTAACTTTCACAAACCAAATTTCCCGTCGGACAGACTCTCGAAGCATTGGTTACTGCTTCCTCGCTGTGTACAGCACTGGCAATAAATATCCTGCCTTTCACCGTACCTAACGGGGCCGCGGTGGTGTAGTGGATGCACTACTCGCCTCCCACCCAGGTTAACCGGGTTCGATTCCCGGCCGGGTCACTCCCATGCCGGACGATGCCGCTGGTCGGCGGGTTTTCTCGGGGATCTCCCGTTACCCCCCGCCCTTTCATTCCGGCGCTGCTCCATGCTCATCTCTCTTCACCCTCATCAGCCCTCAAGACCTCGATGTTAAGAGCCACCCATATATATTCACTCACCATACCGAACCAGATTCCAGTAGCTGTGGCATGGCGGTGTTCAAACGAAGTGAAAAACATCTTGCGGCAGCCGCATACATACTCACCTCGCCATAACACAAAATTATTTGCAGGATGTTCACAGTAAGGCGAGCACTTTTGATATCAGTCGTGCATATATTGGAACGGGCACTCTTAAGAAGCATGCGGCCAGTAAAGCTGGCAACGAAGGAGGGAACGTTAAATTACAAGTGTTAGGTAGACATTTGTGAATACTGAAGTTATTTATTTTGTTTCCAGTTCTTCTTATTCGATATACGTGTAGCAGTGAGCAAATTGGTCAAATTTTTACTTTTATGATAATTTTTTAGTTCTACTTGACCGACGCATGAATAAGGTGGCTATGCACATGGCAATGCTAATTTTAAATGCAGCGGAAGGTGAGACAATATGCATGCAAGTAGAANGCGGAAGGTGAGACAATATGCATGCAAGTAGAAATAAAGCAGGGCTTCGAAATTGATCACTTTACCGGGAACAGCCTTCAGTTCCTACCTCTCAACTCGTGTGACCACTAGAAATAACGTTGTGGTACGTACAATAATAATTGGCTGGGTGACTTCCGTACTTAATATTTTTCTCAGTGAACGAAATGCACTTTAGGAAAACGTTTTCCTGTAACTTAATGAACTTCAATTTTTGAGCTTCACCGAATTTTTTTTTTGTGATTATCTCTACATCATCATCATATAGACTTCTTGAGATGGTTTATTTGGGTGTTATTGTTCCAAAGTCACTGATGCGAATTTATCATTTACAGACAGGGTCATTATAAGATTTTTTTCAACTACATTGTCTCAGCATAAACGTTTCAAGAACTCATTGTCAGCTAATCGAATGAATTATCATTATTTTCACTGACGACGCAGGTGAAATGCTGTGGTTGGCACATGGAGTGACAAACTTAATAAAGAATAAATCCTCTAATCTATATAAATTTACTTCATTTTAAATCGCTACCTGAAAGCCAAGTCGGGGCTACAGTGTAGCTACACTCTAAGCCCAAATCAGTGACACCAATCAGTGAAATAACATTCGCTGAAAGTCAGTTAATAAGATACTGCCGACTGGCAAATAAAGGAAATGAACTGGGAACAAGTGACTTATGGCAGTGGAATTCTTGATATTCAGTGGGAAACACAAATAAATCGGTGAAATTCAGTCACCATATCAATTAGTTATCTAGCACTGATTATCAAACGCTTAATTTTCACTATTTTTAATGATTTTCCTCAATTGTCACTGTTTTAAGTTCAGAGTGTAACGATACAGTGGTTTAGAATACTAATAGGGCAGAGAAGAATTGCGACAAAGGTTTACGCTAACGTAGGTTAGGAAATTCTGTAGCATCTTTCTAGCTCTATGATTGGACGATGCATTTTCTTGACGCAGCTTAACTGTCTGAAGACGAATCACATTTGTGTTTGTTTTTGGTCTGGAGTATTAAAAATTGCAGTAAAATTCGGTTTATTCAAATATAAATTAAATAGTATTGTTTCATATAGTTTAAAGATTAAATTTTAATCAATGTTAATAACAAATTAAATAGCTAAATAGTTCAGCTCCTTAAAATTAACCTTCTGAAGATTACAAACATTCCATTCGTCTGCATACAAAATTGAGAAAATCCTATGCATAACGCAGCACCAGTGCTACTTGCCAGAGTATTAGAGCTGAGCGTCCCAGCCTGAGTGTAATTAACCTCACCTTGAGCAGTTTGCGAGGGTCAGGGTCGCCGATCAATAAATCATCGCGCGTGCGGGAAATTCACGAACGTGTAAACCATTATAGCGGCTGTTCACGAACAAATGGTAAAAACCACCAGAGTTTGGTATACAAGTACAAATTGAGCATATTCCATCAAGGAACCAATAGTCTAATGCCCCTAGTTAACCCGCTAATGGTAGTGGCAATGTGCAGGGGCGGGTATGCAACCACAATAACTAGGCTGCAGGCAGTGCAATGAGGGGACACCTGATTTACACATTTCGGCTGAAGGCATGGGTTGGGTACATAGTGTCTGTTCGAACTGTCCGCCACCGTCGGCCACACAGGCGGTGCAGAGCTGAAGCATGTTGCGACGCGCGTGTGCAGAGGTTACCGGCGTCATGAGCTCGTCCCTCGTGTCAAGTGGTGTGGCATACACCATCGACCTGATGTGGCCCCACAGCCAGAGGTCAGGTGGTGTGATGTCAGGTGAGCGTGGTGGCCATGCTATGGGGCCTCCCCTACCTATCCACCGGTCCGGGAAGTGCATGTCGAGGTGCCGGCGAACTGTAATGGCGAAATGAGACGGGGCCCCGTCCTGCTGAAACAACATAGCTTCACGAGCATCTAAAGGAACTTCCTCCAAGTATTCCGGTAACACGTCCTGCAGGAAGTGTAGATACGCAGCACCTCCGAGACTGCGAGTGTGCGGTACTGAGCGTGTTATCAGGGACGCAGACCTGCGGCACAGGCTGGTTACACAAGGTTGCATACCCGCCCCTGCACATTGCCGCTGCCACTAACGGGTCAACTATGGACGTTAGACTGTTGGTTCCTTAATGGAATATGCTCCATTTGTACGTTATCTACCCTCCTACTCTGGTGTTTATTATCATATGTTCGTAAACATCATGTTCGTGTGGTATCTACAGAGACCGTCGTTGTGGGAATATTGTAGGCAATGCTGATATTGACCTATTGATTTATTTCTTGGATCGATCTACATCGAGGTACATAAAATCGGTAGATAAAATCTATTTACAATAAATCGATTTCGGTTTTTTTTCGGGCAAGTTGTACGAACATAACGCCAATTATATGTGCTAAGATGTGCGATGACTTGGCCCAGACGTGTATATAAAGACAAATAAACTGGTAACCAAAATTAAAAATTAATATCAACGACCAAAAAATGAAATTCCATAAAAATCGAACAATTCAACTCAGGAAAATTCATAACGTTAAATGACACATAATATTGATTCCGAAAAAACCGGCTCCCGTAATATTGATTTATAAATCGATATATTTGCAGGGAATTTTAATCTATTTCCAAAAAAAAAGAATTTAGATGTGCACGTACTAATGTTGATAGTGTGAGGTGAGAGGTAGTGTACTCACCCGGTAGTG
>NQII01000816.1:644922-662412 GCA_002778355.1 Clitarchus hookeri | reverse complement strand
ATCTGCATGCAGGTCATATTATAGAGAATTTTTAGGGGAATCCAATGACATGTCTATCATTAAAATCGAATCAATTGTTTACGACAAATGAAGGTTTATAGTTCACTGCCGAGTGCCTTTATTAACTCAATATTTAGTTTTTCTAATATCGCGTCTTAATTTGGCCAGACAGGCCAATAAAGATAGTATATTCCTATAGTTTTCGGAAGTGCTCTATCTATTGAAATGGGTCTGGGGAGTGTGGTTTTAGCGGTTTAAGAGTTAGATATGTTATTTAGGGTTATTCGGACAGTAAAATAAAATGCAAAATAATTAACAGTAAGAGGTTATTAGCAATTAAATTCTGAACAGTTTGATATAAACATTTATGCAAATTCTTAAAAAAAAAATTTCCAGACGAAAATTTTTTTTTTGAAGGGGTACCCCTTGGTTGATTTTTGGCATTTTTTGATTTATCTAAAAACCTTTTCACCAATTAGAATTCTTTACTAAATCACCTTTTAGAGAATTTAAAGGGGAATCCAATGGCATGTCGATCATTGATATTGGAGAAAAGGTGTGCGAAAAAATGGAGGTTGTATGGTCATTGAAAATGCCAATTCCAGGAACTCATTAATTAATTTTTCTGTTCTGGTGTCTATATCTGACTAGACTGGTCAATAAAGATAGCATAGTCCTATAGTTATCACGGGTGCTCTTTCGATTGAAATTAGTCTGGTGAGTCTGGTTTTAGCCGTTTCTTAGATAGAGTTAATTTTATGGTTATTTTTTTGGCTTTTTCCGTTATTTCTTTTGAATTTCTATCTTTATCCATTCTGCATGCAGGTCATATTATAAAGAATTTTTAGGGGAATCCAATGATATCTCTACCATTAAAATCAAATCAATAGTTTTCGACAAATGATGGTTTAAAGTTCATTGACGAATGCCTTTATTAACTCAATATTTAGTTTTTCTAATATCGCGTCTTAATTTGGCCAGACAGGCCAATAAAGATAGTATATTCCTATAGTTTTCGGAGGTGCTCTTTCTATTGAAATGGGNCCGGGGAGTGGGGTTTTAGCGGTTTAAGAGTTAGGAATGTTATTTAGGGTTATTCGGATAGTAAAATACGAAGCAAAATAATTAACAGTAAGAGGTTATTAGAAATTCAATTCTGAATAGTTTGATATAAACATTTATGCAAATTCTTAAAAAAAAATTTCCAGACGAAAATATTTTTTTTTTAAGGGCTACCCGTTGGTTGATTTTTGGCATTTTTTGATTTATCATAAAACTTTTTCACCAATTCCAATTCTTTACTAAATCATCTTTTAGAGAATTAAAAGGGAAATACAATGGTATGTCGATCATTAATGTTGGTTAAAAGGTGTGCGAAATAATGAGTGGTTTATGTTCACTGAAAATGCCAATTCCAGGAACTCATTATTTAATTTTCCTTTTCTGCTTTCTTAATTAGGCCAGACAGGTCAATCAAGATAGAATATTCCTATAGTTTTCAGGGGTGCTGTTTGGATTTAAATTAGTCTGGTGAGTGGGGTGTTAGCAGTTTCTGAGATAGAGCTTTTTTTGGGTTAATTTTTGTCTTTTTCCGATATTTCATTCGAATTTCTGTCTTTATCCGATCCACTTACATGTCATTTTATAGATAAGTTTAAGGGTAACCCAACGATATGTCTATCATTTTAATCGGATAAATTGTTTTCGAGAAATGAGGGTTTAAATTTCACTGAAGATTGCCGCCATAAACTCAATATTTAGTTTTTCTAATATCGCGTCTTAATTTGGCCAGACAGGCCAATAAAGATAGTATATTCCTATAGTTTTNTTAGCGGTTTAATAGTTAGGTATGTTAATTAGGGTTATTCGGACAGTAAATTTAAATGCAGAATTATGGATTGTAAGAGGTTAAAATAAATTCCATTCTGAACAGTTTGATATCTTCGTTGATATAATTTCTTAAAAAAAAATTTTGAAGACCAAAAGTTTTTTTTTTCCCCCATGGGAACCACTTGGTCGATTTTTGGAATTTTTCGATTTATCGTTTAACTTTTTTCGCAATTCGAATTCTTTACTAAATCATTTTTTAGAAAATTTAAAGGGGAATACAATGGTATGTAGATCATTAAAATCGGATAAAAGCTGAGCGAGAAATAAGGGTGTTAATGTTTCTCTGAAAATGCCAATTCCAGGAACTCATTTTAACTCATTTTAATTTTCCTATTCTGGTTTCTAATTTGGCCAGACCGAACAATAAAGATAGTTTATTCCTATAGTTTTTGGGAGTGCTCTTTCGTTTGAAATTAGTCTGGTGAGTGTGGTGTTAGCAGTTTCTGAGATAGAGCTATTTTTTTGGTTAATTTTTGGCTTTTTCCTATATTTCTTTCGAATTTCTATCTTAATCCGATCCACTGACATTTGAGGACGTCAAAGAAAAAATTGCCACTGTTTTCATTATCGTATACATGGCTATGCCCTTTTTCCTAACTTTTCGAGCCGGAAACGAAATCTCATATACGCTGAAGAAACTTAGGAAAAATCACTGTGTTTTATGACTCACTATAACTTGTTTTATTTGCGGAATATTCTCGCAGCACACAGTGAGCTGCGTCGCTTCGATTGTGATTAGCAGAGGTATTTATAGGGGAGCGTTTCGTGCAAAAATAGCCTCTCATGAACCCTGATATATTTCGGTTGTGAAATACCCGTTGAAATACTAATGCCGTTGAAATGCACAATGGAAAAACATCACTTTGAATATTTACGGAAAAAGAATCTAATAAAAGTTTACTTTCAGGCATAACGGAGTTAAAGTAATTCTTTATTCCATTAACATAATGGCAGCAATAAATGCAAGCCCTATTCCAGATGCACAAATATTTACAAACTGTTCTGTGAACACTGAGATAGTTACCATCCCAGAGAACCAGGAGACGTGGCGGTGGAGATCAGGCACCCTTTCTATAATGATTGTCTTGCACCGACACAGGACCGGACACGCTCAATACTTCACACCATCCTCTCGACAGCAGTTGCACAGCTACCAGAGCGCACGCCTCCCATCAAGGCGAGCTACGTTCGTTCCCCGGCAGGGGTCGCACCTGTATTCTCGCGCCTGTGGGGAACGTGATCGATGACATTGCCAACAGTATCGNTGCCATTGCCAACAGTATCACACCCGTGATGGACTTGACGATGTCCGGCAGATTATCTCGGCACACGTGACCACCTATACTGACCTAAACGTCCTCACCCATTCCAGTTGCTAAGCTCTCTCTCTCAACTCAAAACACACGGTGTCCTCTGAAAAAAAAAATGTACTGGTGAGGGTGGGTGGGCCGCCCACCACGATATTTTCGTGCTTAAAAGAAATCGCTTAATACCATTGTTAATCAACGCAGATCACTGACGATGAGTAACCGACATGTGAAAAAATTGTCATTGTTTGGCGAGGGGGGTGTGGACGTGGTAGGTGCAGGAAGGTTGTTCCCGAGGGTGAAAAGGGGGGGGGGCTGGTTCGCTGATCCACCCCAGTCCGCTGGACCCGACTCGGAGTCTAGAATCCTCCTCTCCTGCTCTGAGGATTAACTGACTCATTCCGCCAAGAGTCTGTAATCTTCTGCTCGACTGAGAATTTTTCGGCACTTGCTTCGTGTAGCTTCGGATCCGTTTTTCTCGTTTTTTTAATTTTTTTTTTTTTATGTTTTGGTAAAAAGAACAGACTTTTTGGTAAAATAATTAATTTCGGTAGTGATATTTTTGGGGCGAAACAGGCAATTTTGTCGATGGCATGGCCGTCCCAGGCCGCCTGTGACGTCATCGCAGGTGAGATGCGTGATACCTGTCTCAGTCCACTACTACTCGTGCGGACTCAAAGAAAAACGTTGCATAAGCTGGCCGCGCTTATATTGTTTGAGTGATTCCACAACAGTTAACTCTGGTTCGTTCTTTCCTATTTATTTACTTATACATATATATATATNTATTGTTTGAGTGATTCCACAACAGTTAACTCTGGTTCGTTCTTTCCTATTTATTTACTTATACATATATATATATATTAAATGTAAGTTATTTTATTTGACCTACTAAGTTTTCTGGGACTACATCAAAGTGTTTGCAACAGCGCCATGTTCATAATTGTTCAAACAATTGTTCACGGTTAACTGAGCCGACTAGTATGCGCCCAGCGAAGTTGGTATCGACCAACGAAAGTAGTTCCATTGTCTTCATGTCAAATTATAAGTGTTAGATCCACATTTATGAATAATGAAATGATTTATTTTGCTCTCGGTTTTTAAAAAATACATATATGTATTAAGATTATCAAATTTGTGAAATATTTTCTTTTCTAATAATTTTACAGTTTCACTTGGTCGGCGCATGCATAAAGTGAGCAGGTCCATTGCAATGGTTTTGCTACACGTGACAGGAGAATGCATAATGTTGAAACAAGTCAATCTTAAGCAGTTCTTTCAGAAGTGCTCGATTTACTGCGAACAGCCTAAACAAAATTGTAATGTGCTCATTCGAGTGCATTTAATTATCAATTATATTTCTAAAAGTATGCATACTATGTAAGTATATAAATTTAAAAAATTGTATAGTTTTAAATGGAAATCGTTAGCTACGTGCTTACGATAGGACGATGAAAAATACGTAATTGAGTGGTATTATGTGAGCAGTTGAGTACAGAAACTACTGTGGTGTTTGCAAAAGGAGTGAAATAAAACAATTAAGAAATCAGTCATTTCCAAGAGTACTTACTGAAAGCTGTGGACATTTACGCACTTGGTTTCAGCGATCGGTAGTTTTAATCTCCTTTCTAAAATGCCCAAGCCTCATTCTCATGCAGGAGTGAGTTGCTAAGGTTCTGTAGCGTTTCTGTTGGTCGTGTTAGTTTTATTATATTTTTACCGTTTTATAAATATTCCCGCACATGCTGTTGAAGTTCCATACTCTTGCTAGTCATCTTTGTGGCAAAGGGCTTAAAAGGCGACATAATAATATAATATAATTTCTGTACAAAAATGCTGTTTATGCATATTGTACATCTAGCATACAGTACATTCCTCCGGGCTGAACGACTCGATAATTGCCATTATCAGCACATATTTTTTGTTGTCGTGTGCTGAAGCGATATTTTTCATTGTTTTTCCCCTATTTCGGTATTTGCAGTTCTATGAGGTTCTTTCCCGCAAATTTGTTTTTCTGTATAATTATCTCAAGGACTGATTAGGATATCACGAATACAAAATAAAAAAAATGAATTAGAGAAATAATTGCATTTCTAAGTACGTTATCTCAGACAAGTACGCCCTATATAATTGTTCGCAGTAATGGTATTTCTTCATCGATTTATGTTTTATGTTCGCTGAAAGCTATATTCTCCGTACTCAGGTATTTGTGGTTTTCTATAAACTGCTTTTATTAGCAGATTTTTGCAGATCTTTTAGGACTGTAAATCGTTTCCAGTTTGAGTGTTTGACNAGTTTTCTGGGACTACATCAAAGTGTTTGCAACAGCGCCATGTTCATAATTGTTCAAACAATTGTTCACGGTTAACTGAGCCGACTAGTATGCGCCCAGCGAAGTTGGTATCGACCAACGAAAGTAGTTCCATTGTCTTCATGTCAAATTATAAGTGTTAGATCCACATTTATGAATAATGAAATGATTTATTTTGCTCTCGGTTTTTAAAAAATACATATATGTATTAANGTGTTAGATCCACATTTATGAATAATGAAATGATTTATTTTGCTCTCGGTTTTTAAAAAATACATATATGTATTAAAATGATCAAATTTGTGAAATATTTTCTTTTCTAATAATTTTACAGTTTCACTTGGTCAGCGCATGAATAAAGTGATCAGGTCCATGGCAATGATTTTGCTACACATGACAGGAGAATACGCAATGTTGAAACAAGTCAATCTTAAGCAGTTCTTTCAGAAGTGCTCGATTTACTGCGAACAGCCTAAACAAAATTGTAATGTGCTCATTCGAGTGCATTTAATTATCAATTATATTTCTAAAAGTATGCATACTATGTAAGTATATAAATTTAAAAAATTGTATAGTTTTAAATGGAAATCGTTAGCTACGTGCTTACGATAGGACGATGAAAAATACGTAATTGAGTGGTATTATGTGAGCAGTTGAGTACAGAAACTACTGTGGTGTTTGCAAAAGGAGTGAAATAAAACAAATAAGAAATCAGTCATTTCCAAGAGTACTTACTGAAAGCTGTGGACATTTACGCACTTGGTTTCAGCGATCGGTAGTTTTAATCTCCTTTCTAAAATGCCCAAGCCTCATTCTCATGCAGGAGTGAGTTGCTAAGGTTCTGTAGCGTTTCTGTTGGTCGTGTTAGTTTTATTATATTTTTACCGTTTTATAAATATTCCCGCACATGCTGTTGAAGTTCCATAATCTTGCTAGTCATCTTTGTGGCAAAGGGCTTAAAAGGCGACATAATAATATAATATAATTTCTGTACAAAAAAGCTGTTTATGCATATTGTACATCTAGCATACAGTACATACCTCCGGGCTGAACGACTCGATAATTGCCATTATCAGCACATATTTTTTGTTGTCGTGTGCTGAAGCGATATTTTTCATTGTTTTTCCCCTATTTCGGTATTTGCAGTTCTATGAGGTTCTTTCCCGCAAATTTGTTTTTCTGTATAATTATCTTAAGGACTGATTAGGATATCACGAATACAAAATAAAAAAAATGAATTAGAGAAATAATTGCATTTCTAAGTACGTTATCTCAGACAAGTACGCCCTATATAATTGTTCGCAGTAGTGGAATTTCTTCATCGATTTATGTTTTATGTTCGCTGAAAGCTATATTCTCCGTACTTAGGTANTCAGGTATTTGTGGTTTTCTATAAACTGCTTTTATTAGCAGATTTTTGCAGATCTTTTAGGACTGTAAATCGTTTCCAGTTTGAGTGTTTGACCTGAACGACACAACTTGTGGTTTCAATATTTGGCCAAACATCCTAGGCACAGGAGTTTCATCTAACGACTCAAGTGAGTATTGATTCCTTTCTTCTATTTCCTCTTGAGAAGTGTTCGAATCGAAAGAAGGGGAAGTAAGGGAATTTACCCCCTTCTGGATATTTTCCGTAACTTCTGAATTCCTGTCAAAATTGGGCTAAGAAAATTAGAAGTTTATGACATGGCCAAAACGTGACAGATTTTTGGCAAACTAAATATTTTAACGTAAATACGAATTCGTGTTTCAATCGTTGTGTCTGTACTGCCATGTAAGGTCAGTAGCTAGTTGGTTATAGGGGGAGAGGGGTACAATTTTCAGAAAGATTGTACCCGAAATATACGTCATCAGCAAGTACCGAAGGTACCGAATACATTTCACTCTTTTGTTTTTGCCCCTTCATGCAAACGTGGCACATAGGTGTGTATGTGTGTTAGTGGGCGACTGTGTGTACGGATGGGTGTACAAGATAATAATCTCCTTATAGTCTAGTGTTCAATGTTTTTTTATGTATAATTGTATTTTAAAGTTGCGATTGTAAAGCTGTTCTTTAGTGAAGTGCATTTATACTTATTTTATATTGACTGTTATGTAAGTTTAACAACATTCGTTGATTTTTACTGTTTTTGCATTGATATAGCAAAAATTTATTTTTGTAATTAAAATTATTATTTATAATCTGAAGAAAAATCTGTGGTTAAGTGGTAGACAATGCTGTATGTCCTTAACTTCGCCACATAAATAAAGACGATATTTTTTTTTTTAAAGTATGCACACGCTGGAAAAACCAAGAATACTATATTTAGTGTTGGGGGGGTGGGGGAGGCTTCACTTAAGAAAGCGGGATAATGCCTTCCAATGAAGTACTCCACACCCAAATGTAAAACATGCAGAGTTCATTGAAATATAGGCTGTTCACGGTAAAGTGGGCACTTTTGAAAGCCCTTTCATTTGTAATAATAGACAATAAATATATTTTATTTTAGCGTTACACATTACCTTTTAAGTGCGGTGGAATATACACAATGTGTGTATTACTTACATGGCAATATTTATTTTAAAAGGTGGTCAAAGGATAAGAAAAAACGGCTGAAAGGGAAAAGTAACTAGGGCCTCGTGCTCACTTTACCGTTAATAGCCTATAGTACACTCACTATAGTCTATTAGCGGGTTCTTCACATTTGTTGAATCAAACCATTGAAAAAAAAAACACCCCATGTAATAAGTGTTCGGTTCCTTCCAAAATACGTCCTCCAGAGGCGGTGGAAGGCGTTCGTCATTAGGAGTCAAGAGTCAAAATTAAAAAAAAAATCTAGTAAGAGCCGCAATATAGCAGAAAATAACTAGCCTTTTGAGACTTACTCAAAACTTAAATAATACATACACAATTGTTTTTTTATTTTAAACTCGTAACTGATACCGTTTATAAACAAATATAGGATCAAAAAAATTCTAGAAATACTGCATTATTCTACTAGAAGCATATATTAAAAATAATACTAAAATTTGTCTTTACGAAAAGTATTAATGTAACAACAAAAGTCTAATTTTGGTGGGGGTTTATTATTTCTTCTGAGAAACTGACCCATAAAGCAGATTATTAGGGGGTCATAGACCCCTCTGACACACTGGTTCTGCCGCCCATGACGTCATCTATCACAAGCGTTTAACACTCCTGTTAACATAAAACTACCTTATTTTTTTTGTTAAATTGAACATTTACTAATATTTTACCTTTAAGTTATAATATTTCATTTATAACTGATACGAACAAAGACATAAAGTACACACCGTTAGGTGGGCTCTTATTTGTTAACGGGGCGCTCTTAGCCTGTAAAGGCCCTGCCGCACCCCGGCCTCCCAGTAGGCGGGGAAGAGGGATCACGCCCTCTCGACGCAGACATGACAGCACTCACCACAATTGATCAGACCCCTCTGCCCCAACCTGTACTCAGGTCGCACCAAGCAAGCCCCGATCTGATATTACAGATCGCACATGGCATGCCCTTCCATAAGGCCTGAGACTCTAGCACTCAAATTTACCAAGCGTATGGTTTGGCCGGAGCACTATCCAAACTCCTGACGTGATCTCGGGCACGTCCCCGGAACCATCCAGTTCAACGTCCGGCTCCATTTGCAAGAGGGGGGATCTCTCCGGAGCCTCCTCCAGCAAAGACAGGGAGAAAATAGGTGTGTTGGTAATGCTTGGTAAGAAATAGTTCTTAGGCGAAATACTATTACACAGAGTGCACACGAATGCAGTGCGTTGACCCTACGGTTGAGATTGCACGAGGCGGAGGAATATCATGGAAGCATAACTTTAGCAGTGCTTCAGAAAAGTTGGAAGCAACCGTGAGTGGACTATTGTCAGTAAAGTACGGTATATGCTGCATACGAAAGAAGAATGCAGCATTTACTTTGTAACCCTGCAAAATGTTTTGCTAGAGTGTTCATTTAAATGTCTAATAAGGGTATTTTTTAAATCATAATTTAAGCGTATGTATATTCTGTATGCTTAGTGAAGTGTATTCGTGTAACCGCGGGATATGCTATCTANCAACCTCACAGATCCGATGTCCAAGGGGAACCCCTGGGTGGGCCAAGCGGATCATCCCGTGCTCCCTCTTAATTTTTGTGGCACTTATGGGTTTTCCTGCGCCTGACTGCGTCCCCAGCTCACAGACAGCAGCAGTGCGGAGTCCCTCAGACCATATGGGATCCGTCATGACCATGTGGTTTTATTCCCTTGTTCTCTTCACCAAGCACCGTAATCACCTCCACCGCCCGCAAAACTAGCCCGCCATCATCAAGCGCTCGTCCATTCCCATCCTAGAATTTCTTCACATGGAAATCCATGTTTTGGGCCCCAATGGCCTGAGTGCTAAGAGGTACCACACCCCACCATGTGGTCGGGCCTTGGTACTATCTATCGGCCCAAGCCATCACAGCAGATACCCCTGAACAGCCGCTAGAAAACTGTTTCCCATAGGGCACGGGCGGCAGAGCCCAATCCGTTTAAACAGGGGTGGCACAAGAAGCCTTGGGTTGCCATGGATGTTGAGAGGCTGTAAGAGACGCATCACCCATCCTTTCCGGAAACCGGTTAGTAAGTCGGGCTCGGTTACCATAGCCTAGTACTGCCACGCCGCCTCAAATGTCCAACCTACACTCCCCCCACACTAAAAGACAGTAGGGTTTGAGTCGTTTTCGCTAATGTTTTATTAGTTTCTCTTTGCTTAACAGGTCCCCTTCACCTGTTATTAACTTAACTTCCGCCGGTAGCTTGGTAACCACAAAAATCTTAGTACGGGCCACCATGTTTACTCTCCTGAGAATAAATACGTTTGTAGCTCTCAACCCCCCCTGTAAATGCAGTCCCCCAACGATATTGTAGGACTGCGGGCTCCCTTAACTGGGTAGTATGCACGTTGCAAAACACCACACAATTCGCCGGCCACCCCTACTGTGGGCCCAGTGCACTTGGCGCACACGTACGGTAGAGCCTTCTACTAGGTATACTCCACGAAGAAGCAATTGGACCCACCGCATGAGATTCTCCGGTTCGAGCAAAAGGACTGATGCGGCAAGACATTATTGCTTCTGGGTACTCTAGCTAGGGAATTTGTGTCACCTGCCCCTTAGTACCTAACCCCATGCCATTCACCGAATGAGGAGGGACTATAAGAAGGCATCTACGGCTCGTTCAGCCAACCAACCCATCCGAGTCGGCCTTTCTTCCAATCGGGATCAGGCACAAGCCGCCCGCCGAATGCAGGGGCCTCACTCNGCAGATTATTAGGGGGTCATAGACCCCTCTGACACACTGGTTCTGCCGCCCATGACGTCATCTATCACAAGCGTTTTACACTCCTGTTAACATAAAACTACCTTATTTTTTTTGTTAAATTGAACATTTACTAATATTTTACCTTTAAGTTATAATATTTCATTTATAACTGATACGAACAAAGACAGGGAGAAAATAGGTGTGTTGGTAATGCTTGGTAAGAAATAGTTCTTATGCGAAATGCTATTACACAGAGTGCACACGAACGCAGTGCGTTGACCCTACGGTTGAGATTGCACGAGGCGGAGGAATATCATGAAAGAATAACTTTAGCAGTGCTTCAGAAAAGTTGGAAGCAACCGTGAGTGGACTATTGTCAGTAAAGTACGGTATATGCTGCATACGAAAGAAGAATGCAGCATTTACTTTGTAACCCTGCTAAATGTTTTGCTAGAGTGTTCATTTAAATGTCTAATAAGGGTATTTTTTTAATCATAATTTAAGCGTATGTATATTCTGTATGCTTAGTGAAGTGTATTCGTGTAACCGCGGGATATGCTATCTANAAATCATAATTTAAGCGTATGTATATTCTGTATGCTTAGTGAAGTGTATTCGTGTAACCGCGGGATATGCTATCTATCACAATTGTTTTATACTTGGGTTAACATAAAAGAGCATATAAGTACCATCTTTTAGTTCAATTGAACTTTTAATTATATTTTATGTATAAACTACATTATTTCATTTGTAATTAATATGAATAAAACCCGAGTGAATATAAGTGTGTTGGTAATGCCTGGAAAGTCTAACTACCTGTTTNATTTGTAATTAATATGAATAAAACCCGAGTGAATATAAGTGTGTTGGTAATGCCTGGAAAGTCTAACTACCTGTTTTTCATGAGGTGTTTCACACGGAGGCTAGACTTCAATATCCTATGTGCACATTTCCGGTCTTCATTTGACTATTGGCCGCTTGTGTGTGTGTGAAGACAGTGTGCTGCATGAGTGGACCAATCCGAATTAAGTTTCTCCGATACTGACCGTCCGTGATTCGCGGNGTGTGAAGACAGTGTGCTGCATGAGTGGACCAATCCGAATTAAGTTTCTCCGATACTGACCGTCCGTGATTCGCGGACAGACAGATAGATACGCGTAACAATTATAATGATCCAATCACGAAAGTGGCTCTGAAGTGAAGTGCTTTGAAACGCAAATTATCTTGAATTTTTTTTTTTGCGTAAAACAGGTGCCCCTACTGGTAAGAAATAGTTCTCATGCAAAATATTATGAAACTGAGTGCGTACGAATACTTGGTTAGCTTTGTTTGCATGGGGCGGAGGAATATCCTGGAAGCAGGGCTTCAGAAAAGTTGGAAGAAACCGAGAATAGACCATGCCAGTAACGCCAGCAAGACACAACTGCTCCTGTGTGGCCTTTTTTATAAAATATATTTATGTCGTTATTCATATAAAATCTCACTCGTTTCGGGCTATTTTTTCAAGTTGCTATATCAAAAATAGTAATTTTTTTTTATTGTGACATCCTTATATTTTTGGAGTGAATATCTGCATGATTAAAAAAATTTCCTTCATTTTACGGAAAAGTGCTACTAAAAATTTATCCAGAATTGTTTGTAAACTCTCCGTAAAATTACTGACATATTGATTTTCAGTCAATTTCAGAAAACTTTCCGTGAATTCAAGGAACCTTCTCTATTCATTTCGAAGACTTTTTTAAAATTGGAAGTACGGAAAACAAATAAATAAACGAAAAGTAATGAAAAAATCTTCTATTATCGTTATGTGGGTGTTCTACTGTGTATAAAAAGTATTTTAAAAAGTTAAAATTTTATACTGGAGCAAGATTGAACCAGAGTCAAAAAAATTAAACGTCCATGACTAACAACTCGCCAACTATAATTCCATTCACGGTATCTTCGATACTTTTGAAAAGAACCTTTGAAAAATCGGGGATCCTCAATGTACAAGTTAACCATATTAAAAAATTGTATATGGAAAAAGGTTTTGTCTTGCTTTTAGCGCTGCAGCACTATATAAATTGGTTGTTTTAAGTTTTAAGTATATTTTTTCAATAAATTATAATAATTTGTTAAAAGTCCGTACGAATTAACAACGGATTTTGAAGGGACATGTTGGTTATAGCTGAAAAGAAATAGTTCGTAGGTTAAATATTAATATGTATAAATTTAATGCCGTAATTGTAAAGTTAATATTGCTAAACTATATATTTACATTTTTACGTAGCACTCATGGGTAAAGATTTTTCACTGTTATTAATTGAAATTAAATCAATTTCAGTGTCTGTCCAGCACTCATACACTCCATCTTGTCCGTTTGGGCACGTTTTTTTTTTTTCAGAAGTATAACCACGCCATATTGGATATTGGAGACGCTGAATTGTGGTTATAAAACTAACGTAACACATTCTTTCTACTTCTAAGATAATTCTAGGTTAAGATGTAATTTTAGTATTAGCTTTGTTATTTCTGCAGTTTATCTTTGTAAGTTTTAAATAAACGTGCAAAATATAGAAAGGCATTTGAATATTTCCGTTACGTAATTTCCTTCGCAATCCATAACAGAACAAAATATTTTAAAAGAATCAAAAGGAATCGATTTTTTCTCAATAACTGACAATCGATTATTTCCGAAAGCTTTTTGTGGAGCGTAAGAGATAGCAGCACATTAGCGTTGGTTCTTGAGTACCAANCCAAGAGATGGCAGCACATTAGCGTTGGTTCTTCAGTGCCAAATGTTAGCCGTGACTCGTCTTTCCGCCGCATAGTGTTGTTTTTATGTTGCAGTAAGAATTGCGACAGTTTCCTGATGGGAAAGCGATGTACCTACACCGCAGGTTTCAAAATGAAAGTGATTTTGTTCGCTGAAGAGTTTGGAAATCGAGCCGCGGGCCGTGAATTCGTAGTAAATGAAACGTTAGTGCGGGGCTGGAGGAATTTTTCTCACTTATAAGTCGCACCCCAAGTTTTCAATAAATTTTTTTTTAAATAAAATGTGCCACTTATATGCGATAAAATACGGTACCATTTATCACAGTGAAATCTTTAACCTGAGTGCTACTTCCAAAAGTTTATTATGTAAAATTTAACTTTTTCCTTACAGCAAATATGTAAATAAATCTTAATACAATAAGTAAACTTTAATTAAATTATATAATTAACAGTTCCGATATATACTTCAATCTACCTTTTTGTATGTATTACAATATTTTGCTAAATTGATTAGCATTTTTTAGACATTTGGAGAATTTTATTAAAGTATATGACAGTTAAGATTACATGGCATTGTTTCTCTTCAAAAATAAATTTTGGTAGTTCCCACATGGACACTGTTAACAAAATATTTGACAGTTCCCACATGGCACTGTTCACAAAATATTTGACAGGTGTCACATGGCAATGTTTTGTTTACATTCTGCGGAAGGATACATAATCGGCTCCCTGAAAGTAGATCTTTAGCAGGGTTTCAGAAAATCTTGAAGTTACCGTGAATACAGTATACCACACAATGATAGGGGTACAACGTTTAAATTTTTTGTACAGTCACAAATCAATTTTTTGAGATACTATTGAAATTATTGAGCATTAAGTGTAGCTAAATGTTACAGACGCCTGGTACTAGTTTCTGATGTTTGAAGGAATGGAGAGGATAACCTAACTGCCGCAGAAACGATTATCTTCTGGTTAGTAACTTCGTGTGGACTCAGTATTGTTCGTCCCCGAAACCCACAGCTATAAGAAATACCGACACGTTCCACATTTCGTATTTAGAGTGCTCTACTCCGTTTTTCGTCATTGCGGATTGCCTTTCCGTATATTTGCTGTACGTTTCCGTAAAATTTGCTGTAAATACACCGACTAGTAGCAATGTACGGTACGCTGGAAAGTTTCCAAGAACGCTGAGGTTAGTGATGAGATAATAAGCTTGTAAAATAATTGATCATTCTATAATGTAATTATAATCGATTCATCTATTATATTTAAAAAAATTCGATTATTTATATTTTTCAGTTGATTATACTTAAACAAACCAAAATATTGCAGATATCTACATGTTTATCATTTTAAAATATTTATTTTAAATTTTCAAGTGCATAATGTGAATACAATGTATATTTTCTGTACATATTACCCGAATAACATGTAACTACTAAATAATCAGGCCATTTAATTAATAGGTTATCACAAATTAACACAAGTCTTTCAAACTACATACAAGATGTGTTTTTGAAACAACGTTTTGAACCCATTTTATTTTTGAAACACCTCACTCATTTTTTAAAATAGCATGCATTATTATAAATACACAGAAAAAAAATTGGTGAGAACAGTTTTAAACAAATTTATAGAAATATATACAGTATTTGCATTAAATTTTTATTTATTGATCGGAACAATACAATTGATTGCTTTTACCGATTATTTATTCGATTAAAAAAATAATCGTTGTCGATTCATTCGAATTACAAAATTGTCCGATTAGCCCATTACAAGCTGGGCAACATACGCGGCGACAGGTGATAGGGAACCGGGCCGTGGTGTTGCCGGCGGCCGGGCCGTGCCGAGCCGCGGTGGCGAGCGAGAACGCCATGACAGTAGCGACCAGACAGCGGAGGCGCGTGCATCGCGCCTGCTCGCCGCTCCGTGTTTGCGATGCGACTCGGGCCATGACGCGCTCAGGGCAGGGCACGGCTCCGGCCGCCCCCTCGACGTGCTCCAGCGATCTGGCCGACGACAGCGACGCCAGCTCCGAGTGGGAGGACCACGGCGACGTTGCTGGAGAGGACGCGGCCGTGCCTTCCACCGCCATCTACGTGCAGGAGTCGAGCGGCGTGCAGGTGGGACCCCGCACGGTGTACCAGGCGCCGGTCACCATCAACCAACACGTGCACGTCGCAAGAACCGAGACCCTCAACACCGCCGACCTCCAGCAGGACGCCCTCAAGTCTGCCACCATCACCGACCCCCCTCACACACACACCAATGGATTCGTCCAATGTGAGTACGCATTTTTTTTAACAGTAGTGTAATGTGGCCAACAGCAAGTCCGTGGCCAGAACAGAAAATTTCAAATCTACCAAAGAGAGGAGACGATACAAGATGGGATCACAGACTAAAGATGAGGTAGACAGATTATTCGTCTTCTGAGTATGTACCCAACATTGACCTACCCCAAGTAACACAGCTGTCAAAGTCACCTGGGCAACAATGATGAACATGTTTGTTTAGATCTTAATTTTTAAATGGAAAGTACTATTATATCAATAAAATACTTTTACCGAATTGAATTTAATCAAACTGCATTACAAATCGGTTAGAGCAAGTATACAAACAACTCAAATCCAATCTTTGCCTTTTTTTGCTAGTCGTTCTGGAAGAAAAGCAGTTAAATGTTTAGACACGGAGACAGGTTGTGCGCAGTCAGGGTATTGGTCTGTGGAATAAATAAGAAACTTGTTATTATGTGATGGGATCATAAATAAACTAGAAGCCCGTCAACGTTCAGGAAGTATATTCGTCTTCTGCGCATGTACCCAACACTGATATGCCCCAACGGAACTAAATTGCCTAAGTAATGTGGTCAACAGTAACGACTATGTTTGTTTGTAAATTCATTTTCAAAAGACGAGCACTTTCGTNATTGCCTAAGTAATGTGGTCAACAGTAACGACTATGTTTGTTTGTAAATTCATTTTCAAAAGACGAGCACTTTCGTGTGAATAAAAATATTTTCATAAATTTCAATTCGATCTAACTGCATTCCAAATTTGTTAGAGGAAGTATGCAAACATATTGTTTGGTAAACAGTGTTCTCGCCTCAAATTCAGCCGTCTTTGCTAGCTGTATTGGCAGAAAAGCATTTGTTCATTGTTGGGACACGAGAACTGGTTGTATGCGCGCGCAGCCAGCGAGATTGGTCCACCTCAGCTTTAGTTTATGGTCAGTCCACGCACATTTACTATCACGACGAGCCTTTGCGTCTTACATAGTGGATGCAGTTAGAAAAAACAGGTCGCCATTTGTGTTTACGTTTCTAGTTACCATTTGCTGTTTGTTTTGACATTTCTTCGCCGTATATTATACTTCTTGTAATTAGTACTATATAAAAACTATCTTAGCCGCAATGCATCACTTCGCAAACAGTCCAGTTCTTCATACCGAAACAATAAACGAATCTATTAGCTATTAAATAGATCATGTACGCACTACACCGTTTCGCGCGCTTTATCTTTCCTGTATATAAACAAAACTTCTCATTGGTCTCGGCCGTAGACTAAAGATTAGGTAGACCGATCTCGTTGGCTGCGCACAACCAATCTCCGAGTCCCATCATTAAACTGTTTTCCTGCCATCACGTCTAGCAAAAACAGCAGACGTTAGAACACTGATTAGTGAACAAGTGCTTTAAAATGTATGTGCACCTCCTCTAGCTAATTTGTGATTCAGTTTGCTTACATTCAGATTAATAAAAGTATTTTATTCTTATACTGTTGCTCGTCTTTTGAAAATTGAGATATAAACAAACGCGTTCATTATTGTTGACCATGTAACTTTGACAGTTGTGTTCCCTTGGGGCAGGTCAATGTGGGTACGTGAGCAGAAGCCTAAAAAGCGGTCTACCTCATATTTAGTCTATGGTCTCCGCACAG
>NQII01000816.1:616360-639174 GCA_002778355.1 Clitarchus hookeri | reverse complement strand
GTCATCGGCATTAGATGTCACTGGAAACGTGAACCAATCAGATGCTGTATTGACGGCAGTATGGTCAGCTCGGACAATTGTGGCAGTTCCTTTACCTTGCACGCTAATGCACTTAGCCCTAAGGTCTGGTATTAGAGGTGGTTTTAGCTTGCTGCAGTTTCGTAAAATGGCGGGTTTCCTTGCGATTGAGGATAAACCTCACGTGATGATTGCAGGAAGGAGGGGAAACGTTTTGAAGCGTGGTTAAATATAATTTTAAAATTCCTAAGTCCTCTTCACTTTTAACAGTGGATGATAACAGATGACTTTGATTACGACAGTTGTGTTGTATGTTCAAGATATCTTGTAACAGCACCAACGCTCTTGAGTGTATAACAGCACCAACGCTCTTGAGTGTATTTTGAAATGCGGTGCTTTGAAAAAGCAGTTTTTTTTAGCCGTTTTGCAGTACGTACTTTGAAATGGTGTTTCTAACGTGCGTGACATTTTGAAAGCAGTGTAAAAATCTGGTCTGAAGTGTGTGTGCTGTTCATAGATCAGCACAGTGGACGCACGTTCAATAGCTTCGTGGAAAATATATGGGCGGAAGTGACGCATTGAGGCACAAACACAAACATAACACATGAAATGCAACACATTGTTTATTTACAACGTCGCCGCTAAATGCCTTTTCACAGCAATATTTATAATAATTGCTACCACCGACAGTAATGCAAGCTTGGTAGCGTCGGTAGAGTGATTGGCGAACAGATTCAAATACGCCGGGTATTTCACGCACGCGTGCAGCCGCACAGGATAGTCGAGCGACGAGGTCTTCAATGGAATCAACTGGAGTCTCGTGAATGAAGGCTTTCAAATGCCCCCATAGGAACAAATCGAGACTCGATAAAAAGGCATTTAACGGCGACGTTGTAAATAAACAATGTTTTGCATGTCATGTGTTGTGTTTGTGCCTCAACGCGTCACTCCCGCCCATATATTTATATACAACAATTGTTTGTTTTTGTGAGCTCTAACACCCCTCAATGTTTGTCCCATGATTTTAGAATCAGCCTGTATAGTACACAGAGGGCTACTTACAGCGAATTTCGCTGAATTCAACACTTTACAACTAACACACTGTGTTTCAATCACCAAATTTATGAATGGCCAAAAAAATATTGAGTTTCATTTCAGTCTTGGAAAAAGATCTGCACAGAAATATTCCATAGTTTTTTTTTTAAATTAAAATGGACACAGGTGTTAACAGCGAGACCCAGGAAGGCCTTGTATGCGCCAGGACTGCAATGTACAGATTGCATCATGCGACTTGCTGGCGGACCCCGTTATTCTATAGCGTGACAATAAAGATCGATGCACTCGCGTAGCCAGTTTCCCGACCTAGTTCCTTGCAAACCTCGTTCCTGAAATTTGCACTACGAAAAAACACAGTAGAGCCATCATTATAAACGCAATCTTCTCAACGGGCTGCCAGCCAACCCACGTGGCGTTTTGTGCCTTATGTACGATCTTTAATTCTTAACTTGATGAGCAATGAGTTTTACAAAAGAGGTACTAAAACCATGAAGTCATTTTCCATCCTCTATCGCAGTCAGTATTTAAATAATTTTTCACCACAAAATTATTATTAAAAAATTAAAAAGTTTTCAAAGAACTATTTGAAAACTTAGGTACGAACCGTGGGCAAGACATGTATGTTTGTGCAGTTTTTAGAGTATTAATTCACGTTTAGTGCAGTATGTAAGGTGCAATGTCCCTCATTAACTTGGCGTTATCACATATAATTAATTACCTTACAAAATGCCTGCGTATATTTTAACGTGTACGCCGACTGACATGAGCACAGCAAAGTCGGTAACGACAGAGGGAAAGTAGTTCCATTTCTTAACATTGAATTAAAAGTGTTTGGTAAGCACTTGTGAATACCGAGATTATTAATTTATTTTATGTTTTTTTTTTAATGCACATAAGTGTTAGGATTAGTAAATTGTAACATATTTTACTTTTATAATAATTTCTCAATTTCACTTGACCGCCGCATTAATAAAGCGATGAGACATATCTGATAATGTTAATTATATGTATGGTGCAGGAATACACAATGTGCATGCAAGTAATATTTTGTAAGCAGGGCTTTCAAAAGCGCTCAGTTTACCGTGAACAGCTTATAGGTAAGTTTACAGAGGCGAAGTAGCACGGTGATTCTTTTTATGTGGGCGTGTCCATTCGCTGATTAGCTGCACGAAGCTCTGGGAACCGGCCTTGCGTCTGATTGGCTACTGCGTGTTGCGGAAGATTCCCCATTGGCTGGGGGGGCTGCCGACTGGCCAGTAGGTTATAGTAAAAGTTCAAATGATAAAATAATCTTTGTGCAACTTTCAGAACGCTCGCCGCTGTAGCGAGATTCTGGGCGATGATTCGTAACAAAACACAGGGTGGCAACCCAAATTTTCCTGATGAAGGGGAACGATATTACCAACCGCATTTTCACAGGGGCAAGATCTCCGTTATACGAACGCTATTCACCTATTTGTTGCTTAATCGCAAGTAATTCCTGATGTTTGTAACGAAAATAATTTCAAAAATTCGATTTTTGGGGGCGCATAGCTTCTAATAATCACACTAGGGAAAAATGGTACTCGTCAGGATTCACGTCCCGGAGTTTGTCGGTGATTTTTAGTAGCCTACCGATTTAAACGAGCGAAACTATATCAAAAATGAAATTATACTTTATCAATGAATTTACAAAAGCGTCACTTACAAAATGTTTTGTTTGCATAGCCGTCTTATATAGTCCATTCACGGTTTCTTCGCATGTTTTGAAACAAACCTTTGAGAAATAAATTTAGGAGTAATATGTTAACCTGCTTTTTAAATAACTTGTATACCACAAGTATATAACACTCATTGACTTAAAAAGTATTACATTTTTGAATAAATGAAACTTTACCTTAGTATCTTCTATAACTTGTAATTTTTATTCATAATTCGATACGAATTAAAAACAGCGAGACCAGCGATGTTTTGGCAACGGCTAGTAAGAAGTACTGCACAGTTAAAATATTGTTTTAACCAATATTTCTTGGTATACTATTTATAAATTAAAACGTTGCCTATTGAAATATTTAAATTTCTAGGTAGCCCTGATGGAAAAATATTTTATTGTTGCTGTTAAAAACATCAGTGCAACATATGGTGCGCAGGTCCTAGTAACATTGTCTTTATTTTTTTAGACCGAGCAAGAAACTGTCGACGGAGCGGAACTTGTCACTCACACTCTCTCTCTCTCTCTCTCTCTCTCTCTCTCTCTGTATCTCTCTCTCTTTCCGGAAGTTTCGCGCCGCTAGTAGAAGCAGGAAAATTATACATGTTTTCAATTTAAGCATATTTCATACTTATTACAGCAAAAATTATTATTCTTGAATTTGTAATTTGCAACTGAAAAGAGATGTTCATGTCGCAATACTTATTATAATACATTTCGATGTGATGGCGGGAGGGTTACAAATCCGAAGTTGGCAGAAGTGGCGAGTGGCGACATGACTTGATGACGTGGCGTATTGCTGTTGCCAAACGGAAACGTTAATAATTAACGTTTTTTGTTGTTTTATTTGTATTATTTATATTTAAATAATTAATAATTATTTTTCTTGTTGCGAAAAATACTTCAAATTACCACATTAAGTTTGTGCACGTGTTTTTTTTAAACCTGCCTAGGCAAGTTACGATGTTGTGATAAGTCAGTGTTTCCACGGCAGGAATAAACACACTGTAACGTGCGTCGCACTATGGGGTATTTAGCCTTAAAACCTGGCCATAAATCAAAAATGTAAACCTTTATGGATGTGGCCAACCTTCNCGCACTATGGGGTATTTAGCCTTAAAACCTGGCCATAAATCAAAAATGTAAACCTTTATGGATGTGGCCAACCTTCGGTCTCAAAACAGGTAGTGAATATCCCCTCCACCTGGTACCAATTCTACCCTCGCAGTGCCCAACGCTTGGCCGTACTCGTAGTCAGATCATAGCATTTTTTTGATTCGCACGTCTCTGTTCTCGGCACTCAATTTTTAATGAACTTTTCGTGATTATTTAAAATACTTTTCCAAGTGATTTTAGTGAAAAAACTATTATGGAAATTGAAGGAGAAGGTATGTACATCATAATTAAGTAATTTATAAGTGTAATTTCGCCAGATTATTGCCTTTTACCTAAAGTAAACCTAACCCCCTAACAAGCGTGTTATTTTTACAAGTATTTTACGAAAGTTAGTGATATCAAAGGTGTTGTACTCATTTGTACTGAACAATGTTTATAAAGTATTAAACTCTCAACATTCTTCTATCATTCTCACGAAAAAAAATTCCCCCGAGTATTCACATTATTTTTTAACGATTTATTTTCTTATTTTGCTTGTCCTAATAAAACCTTAAAAAGAATGTTGGTCTCTTTGTTTGTTATTCGACCACGCCAAATCGGCTAGATAGACTTAGATGAAATTTAACACGTACATATCCCATATTGACCTGCATTTTTTTTTGTTCCCGAAAACCAGTGTAGTTTACCAGGGAGAAATATAGAACTACTTGAATGTGGGCAAAATCTTGTAATTCTATTTGCTTACCTTTTATGCATTTTTTGTTCTAGGTTCCGAAGATTTCTTCATTACCATGCCTTCATCCCCGCGGTATTGCAGGCCAATTAGAATCCGATTTCTTAAAGAAAACACTGATGTTACCAATGAAGAAATTAAATATGTCGAAGACCAAGCGAACAATCTTCAAAAAACCAAAATCGAGGACAAACAAGTTTTTATTGAACATACTTTACTGCTCACTATGGTTGACGGAAAAGTCTGCAACGCGGCCACTCATACAGCCTCGACAATGCGGTGCTACATTTGCGGCAAAACATCAAACACATTTAATGATTTGACAATGAATAAGCCCGAAAACCCCGAGACATTCAAATTTGGTTTATCAGTTCTTCATGCCAGAATACGATTTTTTGAATTCATTTTGCATTTATCGTACAAAATAAAGGCAGAAGTGCATAAAGGCCGCATTTCGATGGCAGATGACAAGAAGAAGATAGCAGATGCGAAGGTAGCAATCCAAAAAGAATTCAAAGACAAACTGGGATTGCTTGTGGACGTGCCAAAAGCAGGATTCGGCAACACGAATGATGGCAACACGTCTCGTCGATTTTTCGCTGATCCCGAGATGGCTGCCTTGCTAACAGGAGTAGACCAAGAGCTAATCCATAGATTAAAAATAGTTTTAGAAGTGTTATCCTCGGGTTTCCAAATAGATGTAGATAAATTTTCGGAATACGCAGTTGATACTGCTAAACACTATGTCAACAATTATAATTGGCAGCCAATGTCACCGACATTACATAAAATATTAACACACGCGCCCAGTGTCATCTCACATTATATTTTACCGATTGGGCAACTATCAGAAGAAGCCGCAGAAGTCAGGAACAAACACTTTCGCCAATACCGACAAAATTTCTCTCGGAAATTTTCCAGAGCAGCCTGCAATCAGGACATACTTAACAGGCTTTTGTTGACATCAGACCCGTATATAACAAGCATCCGTCCTAAATCCAACAAACCTAAGCAAGCATTCTCCAAAAATGCAATAGAATTGTTAAAGCCAAGCCAATTCTCTGCATCAAGTGATTCAGAGCATAATAATGAAGATGAGGAGGAAAGTGATGAAGATGAGGAGAAAACTGTTCAAGATGAGGAGAAAACTGAGGGTCTTTTGTAAATTTCAATTTTTGTATAATTTTTGTATTGTGTTACTTTTAATTATTTTCCACAACTAAATAAACCAGTAAAATTACCTTTTTTATTTTTAATTAAAAAATATATGTGTGTCCCCTAAACCCCCTAAAATGTTTTTTTAATAAAGTTAGAGTAACAAACTACTACGGTACACATTTTCTATCAAATATAACATAAAAATGTTTTTGGCCAGGTTTTTAGGCTTAATACCCCATAGTGCGTCGTGGCCGCTAAGAGTGAAACAGGGCGACTTCTTCGTGGTAGTTACGCTGTGCGAGTGCAAATATCGCACGTGCAAAATTCACACGTTTTAACCGCAAACTGTTTTTATGACGAAGTTAATTACTCGTCTGTTTATTTATCACTACGTAACTTCGCCCTGTGTGTTTTTGAAACACAGTTGTGTAACGTGCTTACGTTTTTTTGTGATCTGAATGTTTGCCGCAATCCCAAGAAATTACTAAGCCCAGCCAGAAAAAAAATTACGTAGTAAACCTAAGTACCTAAGCAAAGTAATATGAGCGGAATGAAAGTTACGGTAGACTTATTTGTGTGCATGTTCACCGCTATATTTTAAGTTTGTCGCCGCTACGTACAAAAAATTAGCGGCACGAGTTGCGTGTTAAAATTTTCTGTCCTTTTCGTTGGACTGGTTGCTCTATCGTTTTAATATAGTCCAACTAAGGTCGTCCTTTGAACGAAATAACGCAAAAACACATCAATAACAAGAGGTTAAATACCACAGTTCATTCCCCATCGTTGTAACAAGTTGAAGCACAGTCGCGGAAAAATATTAACGTGTATTTTATATAATGTGCTATACCGCGCATAACAAATATGTTAACAATGTAAAATAATAATCGTAAGAACTATCGTCAATACAGGCATTTTTCAAAGTCATAAAACTGACCTGAGTATGGTTATAGGCCTAAATTGTGAATATTCGTATGTGATGGTTTATGGAATATGACAGGATTCTTTGGACAGCTGTAAGCTGCTTTTGACAGTTGATGGTGAAGCGAGGTGAGTATGGAGCAGCGCTGGAATGTAAGGGGCGGGGGAAAAGGGAGATCCCCGAGAAAACCCGCCGACCAGCAGGCATCGTCCGGCAAGAATCCAGGAGCTAACCAGTTTGGCGTGGGTGGAAGGCGAGTAGTCTAACCACTACACCACCGCGGCCCCGCTTGGCGATGTGCCAGTCTCTCTCTCGTCTACCAGGAACAACATGGCGGAGATAGCGACTGGCCTTGTGACGTCGGCTTCAAGGACTCCTCTCTCCGTTGTCTGTGTGTGTAGCAGACAGTAGCCCCTACAAGGAGCTTCTTAGCGCTGTTTGAGGCCTAGACGCGCGGGGAGCAATAACGGCGACAAAGCCACAAGCATCAAGTGCGCCTTCGCTCCTATGCGCAAGGCTCTCGCCAAGCTGCGTCTGCCTACGGCACCTTAAGCGGCGACTTTCATTTCATTGCTTGAAAGTATGCAGCCAAGTTCAGTGTAGGTCCATATAATAGATTGCATGATTCATACCGGTGTATTAAAAAATATAGCAGCGTGGAAACGTAGTTTTTTAGCTATGTTTATGAGCTCGGGAATAATATTGCTGATGTACGTGATGTTTTTAATGGTGTTATTCGTACCTCGGGTCGAGTGTGTTTTGTTTTCGTATATCAGTGTAATGGGAAAAGGTTAATGCTCCCGCCTACGTAGAGCATTTGTCCGCGTTAGACCGAGAAGCGCGGGAGCGATAAGGGCGACACTGCCACGCGCATTAAAAGCGCCATCGCCTCTAAGAGCAAGGCTCTGGACTGGCGTGCAGTGTTCTCGTCGCACTGCGTGTACCTCGGGGGCCTTGAGTAGTTTTGTATATATCTGAAGATACAGCGCTTCTAAAAAACTGTTTTTAGCGGTTTTGGAGTGTTCTGAAATGGTGTTTCTAATACGCACATCGTACTGAAAGCGCTCGACAGCCCTCGTCTGAAGTGCGTCTTCTTTTCGTAGGTAAGCACATTGGACGCGCGTTTAAGAGTTTCGTGGGAAAACGAATGTTCCAAGACAATGCGACGCAGTTCAGGCGCTAAGTGCGTGGGAGACTTAAGGGGATTCCGTAGTAACATATATTTAACGCCTCGTTTGGACATAACGAAGCATCCCGATAGGCACTCCAGACTGCGATATGCATTTCTAGCAAACTAGGTGTGTAACTGTAGGATATTGCACGCGATGAAAGCCAGTGGATTAGACTACAGATGCCACTCGTCTTCTGCGCATGTACCCCACCCACATTGACGTACTCCCAATCATACACAACTGTCAAAGTCACATGGTCAACAATGATGGAAGAGTTTCGTTATATCTTAATTTTCAAATGACAAGCACTAATATATGAATAAAAATACTATTACCAATTTTAATTACATAAAACCGCCTTACAAATTGGTTAGAGGAACTATAGATACATCTCAAAGCTCTTGTTTACAAATCAGTTTCCTAACCTAAAATTCTATCCACGCCGTTTTCGCCAGACGTGCTGGCAGGCGAGAAGTTCAATGCTGGGACAAGGAGATTGGTTGTGCGCAGCTCTCTACCTCACCTGTATTTAGTCTATGATTCAGCCGTGAGCAGCATACGCCGATATGCAGCCTTGCGAGAGCCCATCGCAAAGCTTCCTTATAGCCAGACGTGACCTTGTGCTGGCAGAGCACAGCGATACGGGCGACAGTAAAGCGGTCTTCACAATGGAGCGGCGCAATGCTGTGCCGCCGGTCGCCATCTCTTATCCCGCTAGGAAGCAAGCTACCAAATGCTAAAAGCTAAGGGAAATCAGCGGATTTTTTTGGCCATTTAGACAGTAAAATTGTTATTTTTTTAGTAATATACACTTTTCTCTAATAAAAATATATTAACATTCGAACTTATGTTTTTAGACAACGAACGACTCTTCAGGCATCGGGAAACATTATCATTTTGTTTAAAATCTATATAAATTTGGACTCCATTTACTATGTACATTTTCATTCGTTCTTTAACTCAGCTTCTCGTCAGTTTATTTATTACGAAGTGCAGAAATGTTATTCTTCTTATTCGCCGTCGCTGGCGACGAGCGTCAGAGCCAATGTTCGACGCCCGTCGCCAGCGTCCAAGCTCTGATTGGCTGAAGCTCGTTGCGTAGCTCGATTATTAACACCGCTCAACACACGCGCGCCCTGCGTGTGCATACGGTCGACGGGGCGTTGGGCGCGGGTGTTATTGTCGCCCGTATCGCTGTGCTTCGCAAGCTTTTTTTGACTACAAGGAAGGCTACGCTATGTATTCCCGGGAAGCTGAATTTCTCGCAAATTAGATCCGAAACAGTGCGATATTAAAAACACGCGTTGTAAGACAATGGATTCCACTACAGATAACCACTTCGTACTTCCGTCCGTCCAGTTAAGGGCGCCGGCTATCTGGTGCTTGAGAATGTGTTGCAGTGTGTTAGATGTGTCCCCGTGATGCCAATGTACCAAAAGGAAACACGTTTCAGGCGAAGTACGTATAATACTCTCAATATGTCATGCGCGTTATAAATTCCATTCCCGAGCCCTCCAGCATACCTATAATCCATTCACTGTTACTTCACACTTTTCTGAAGCCCTGCTAAAGTTCTACTTCCAAGATATTCCTCCGCCTCGTGCGCACTCGTTTCTAACAATATTTTACACGAGAACTATTTCTTACTAAGCGCTACCAACACAGATATGTTCTCACTGTTTTTATTAATATTTATTATAAATGAGATCTTTGAATTTATAAATAAAATATAGGTTAAACTTTAATTTAACGAAAAACAATATACCTTTATGTCAACAGAGGTGTAAAACGCTTGTGATGCATGGCAATTAGCATGCAACTAAACACGTAATACATGGCGTGAATTTTCAAAGGTTTGATTGAAAAAGTGTGAAGAAACCGCGAATAGACTATAACAACTGCTCCTCCACGCTGCGGCATCTCTTAATAATGTCACGTGTCGCTGGTCCGCGCCGCTGACCTTGACCCGGCCCGCGCGAGCGGGTGGAAGAGGACAGCTTAGTGATAACGGGCCGGCAAGTAAATGGAATGTTTTGGATGACAAACGAACGATAATCCTACCAGCGTTCTGAGTTAAGAAGGCATTGTGCCAAGTTATCTTTGGCGGCTCACCGCTCCTGACCTTCGGGCTGATACGATTTCTGCATTTATCTGAAGAATGCTCTGTATTACTGACCTTGTTTCTCTCTGCGTGACTCGGGGTGCGTTGAACCTTCCAGATGGTCAGGGCGGACGATATACAAGTGTGACAGGACTCCAGCCGGGAGTTTTTTTGAATGGATGAGTGGCTGAGTTCCGAGCGATAGAAGACGAGCGGCGAGAGAAGTGACCAGTAGAAGGGAAATCTGCGACTGCGAGTATCAAGCAGTGAAGAGTGCGGCTGGCCGGCTGGACTATTGGACTAGATGCGCGAGTGAAAGACATTACAAATGGTGGAAATAGATATACGGAACACGTGTTAATGAAGAGTATGGGTTAATCGACTGTAACCAAGCAGAGGCATTAAGGACGTTAATTAGAGTTGAAATAGACATTAAATATTGCGCTCAATGTTAAATAAAAGGAGTAATAGTGGAGACAGATAGTTTAATGCTGTGAAGAACAGCTGTGTGAATAAATTAGAAATAAAATTTAGTTTTTATTTTTATTAAGACCTCCGTCCCTCAAGAACTCAGATACGCCCCTCAGGCTTACATGTAACAATATACTGGTCATAAGCATGCAAACTATTATAAGGACCTTCATTGAACTTTGCTACAGGCATTCCAGCAATAAAATGCCGGTTAAAAGTGCCATAGGTACTCGCAACACGACGAGAACACTGCACGTCAGTTTGACGTCGTACGCGTAGGGGTGATTTGGCACTATGTACGCATGCCAATGTCGCCATTATCGCCCCAGCGCTTCCCTGCCTCAAACGCGCTAAATAGCTCCAAGTAAACACCTCACAAAAGTTTGGAATGTTGTGAGATATGACAGTTTGGGTGGTGCGAGTTATGTAGTTCTTTTGTGATCAACAGAGAACGCACTGGCGTGCTGAACATGCCTGGTACAAGCTGATAACAGCAGTTTATAATCGTCCACGACCTCCAGAAACACTTCCAGATCTCATAAGCGCTGCACTAACAGGTATTTAGCCTTAAAACCTGGCCATAAATCAAAATTGTAAACCTTTATGGATGTGGCCAACCTTCGGTCTCAAAACAGGTAGTGGATATCCCCTCCACCTGGTACCAATACCACCCTCGCAGTGCCCAACGCTTGGCCGTGCTCGTAGTCGGATCATAGCCTTTGTTTGATACGCACGTATCTGTTCTCGGCACTCTATTTTTAATCAACTTTTCGTAATTATTTAAAATACTTTTCCAAGTGATTTTAGTGAGAAAACTATCATGGACATTGAAGGAGAAGGTATTTACATCATAATTAAGCAATTTATAAGTGTCATTTCGCCAGATTATTGCCTTTTACCTAAAGTAAACCCTAACCCCTAACAAGCGTGTTATTTTTACAAGTATTTTACGAAAGTTAGTGATATCAAAGGTGTACTCTTTGTACTGAACAATGATTATAAAGTATTAAACTCTTAACCTTTTTCTATCATTCTCACGCGAAAAACTTCCCCCGAATAATCACATTATTTTTTAACGATTTTTCTTCTTCTTTTGCTTGTCCAAATAAAACCGTAAAAAGAATGTTGGTCTCGTTGTTTGTTATTCGACCACGCCAAATCGGCTTAGAGAGACTTAGATGAAATGTAACACGTACATATCCCGTATTGGCCTGCACTTTTTTTTGCTCCCGAAAACCAGTGTAGTTCACCAGGGAGAAATCTAGAACTACTTGAATTTGGGCAAAAGCTTGTAATTCTATTTGCTTTTGCATTTATCGTACAAAATAAAGGCAGAAGTGCATAAAGGCCGCATTTCGATGGCAGATGACAAGAAGAAGATAGCAGATGCGAAGGTAGCAATCCAAAAAGAATCCAAAGACAAACTGGGATTGCTCGTGGACGTGCCAAAAGCAGGATTCGGTAACACGAATGATGGCAACACGTCTCGTCGATTTTTCGCTGATCCCGAGATGGCTGCTTTGCTAACAGGAGTAGACCAAGAGCTAACCCATGGATTAAAAATAGTTTAAGAAGTGTTATCCTCAGATTTCCAAATGGATGTAGATAAATTTTCGGAATACGCAGTTGATACTGCTAAACAGTATGTCAACAATTATAATTGCCAGCCAATGTCACCGACATTACATTAAATATTAACGCACGTGCCCAGTGTCATCTCACATTCTATTTTACCGATTGGGCAACTATCAGAAGAAGCAGCAGAAGCCAGGAACAATGCACTTTCGCCAATACCGACAAAATTACTCTCGGAAATTTTCCAGAACAGCCTGCAATAAAGACATACTTAACANCGCCAATACCGACAAAATTACTCTCGGAAATTTTCCAGAACAGCCTGCAATAAAGACATACTTAACAGGCTTTTGTTGACATCAGACCCGTATATAACAAGCATCCGTCCTAAATCCAAGAAACCTAAGCAAGCATTCTCCAAAAATGCAATAGAATTTTTAAAACCAAACCAATTCTCTGCATCAAGTGATTCAGAGCATAATAATGAAGATGAGGAGGAAACTGATCCAGATGAGGAGGAAACTGATCAAGATGAGGAGGAAAGTGATGAAGATGAGGAGTAAAGTGATTAAGATGAGGAGGAAAGTGATCAAGATGAGGAGGAAAGTGATTAAGATAAGGAGGAAACTGATCCAGATGAGGAGGAAACTGATCAAGATGAGGAGGAAAGTGATGAAGATGAGGAGGAAAGTGATGAAGATGAGGAGTAAAGTGATTAAGATAAGGAGGAAACTGATCCAGATGAGGAGGAAACTGATCAAGATGAGGAGGAAAGTGATGAAGATGAGGAGGAAAGTGATGAAGATGAGGAGGAAAGTGATTAAGATGAGGAGTAAAGTGATCAAGATGAGGAGGAAAGTGATTAAGATAAGGAGGAAACTGATCAAGATGAGGAGGAAAGTGATGAAGATGAGGAGGAAACTGATCAAGATGAGAAGGAAACTGAGGGTATTTTGTACATTTCCATTTATTTTATTATTTTTGTATTGTGTTCCTTTTAATTATTTTCTACAACTAAATAAACCAGTAAAATTACTTATTTTTAATTTAAAAATATATGTCTTTCCCCTTACCCCTCTAAAATGTTTTTTTTTTTTTTTTAATAAAGTTAGAGAGTGGTTAACTACTACGATACACATTTTCTATCAAATATAACATAAAAATGTTTTTAGGCTTAATACCCCTTAGTGCGCTGCCCAGATGGAAAGGGACCTTCGTCCGGAAGATGACAGCAGCGCATTGCTTACAAGCATGCCACGGCGTGTTAGGGACCTGCACAGTGCACATGGAGGTCACACACGGTACTAAGCTGCAGTGGGAAGACAAACCCTCCCTAGTCAGAGACAACGTTAAGTTACTGTTGTTGTTTTTTCGAGTTTATTTATCTGTGATATTGGACAATTTTTTTTTTGTTACCAACACTTTGAAATTTACGTTTTGTATCGGTACTATTGGTAACGTCTTACTGCTAAATTTCTAGTGAGGTCGTTTATACTTCTAGGCGGTCGACGGAGTTGCTGCAGCGACGTAGAGAGAGGCTATCAGCAGCAGCCTGACCTGTTGTTGCAGTGTAGTCGCGAGAAAGGAGGCGGGTTTTACCCATGACGTCACCCAGCGGACACTGTCAACAACGACTGACATACAGCGCGCCGCAATGGCCTTGGCTGGCCACATCGCGTCTTCGACCAGCCCATTAGCAACCACCAAGCGTTTCAAATACTTCCTGCAGATAGTTGTAAAAGTATGCGAAATTAGGTGTGTACATTATAAAACCTATTTAGTCCATTCAGGGTTACTTCCAATTTTTTCCGAAGCCCTGCTTAATGCCAGGATATCCCTCTGCCTCATGCAAACAAAGTTAAACCAAGTCTAGAAAATTATAACAAAGGGACAATGCACTGCATTCATAACATTTCGCATAACAACTATTTCTTGCCCGGGCCTTATCAACACACCTATTTTCTCTCTGTTTTCATTCATGTTACTTATAAATGAAATATTTATATTTATAGATAGAATAGAAATAAAAGTTCAGGAATGATTTGCCAAAAGTTTGATTTAAAAATTGAGAAGAAACCGCGAATAGACCAACTGTTTTAGACACTTAGCAGTCGTAGAAGATAAGCTGCGAGGAGTTACTCATACAAGAGTGACGACGTAGGATTGAAACAGCCTTCGATAACGCCAGACAATGGGCAGGGTTGCCACGTTTCCCCGAGTATCGGAACCGAGTCGTTGCGGAAAACACAGTGTCACTAGCTCCTGTAATACCACCAAGATGGAATCTTTGCCGTCTTGATTTGATTTCATCTTTTTACAGCTTACTGTTAAGATTTAATATTAAAATTCAAACATTATTACGTACAGAACTACTTCCCGGAATGACAGACCAGAATAGACTGTTTAATGCGAATCCCCGGTAAACAATATTAAACGCATCAAGGTCACATCCCGGCTATAATGAAGCATCATTCTGACGGCGATGGAAAATAGCATAAACAAGCTTCACGTGTGTTCTGTTTCCTCGGCATTTGAAACTGTGACTGTAGCGTTTTAGTACGGCAATATGTTCAGAAAAGACACAGCATTGTCGCTATAGTCACATGTGCACTTCCCTTTACGAAGAGACTGCAGTGGTACAGTACAAGGTAACTATTTAATTAGTTTTAAATATTACATGCACGTACTTATATCGAATGAATACCATTTACAGTGCTAGAACTGTAAGCACAATATGAAACGAATCAGCCATGAATCGCTCGCCACAAAATTTCATTAATATAGAAACAACATTAAACGTACGAAATGTGTGATGTCGAGTAAGGAGACATCGCAACACACACACACACATCTCAACTATGCATGTACTATGCTTTTAGAAGTCCCAAAACATACAGAGAAGAGGTTTACCTCAACTGAAATAACTGGTGTAGCTGTTTCATACACAGGATACCTGGAGACTGCGAGTGCATCTCGTAGCTGTCGATGTGAACTCAACAGAAGCACAGGCCATAATGCCTATCCTGCCTTTCTGTGCATGGTATAACATCGCCGATCAAGAAAGCAACTCGTCACTTGCAATTATTGTAATTGCACCCCCTTTGACAAAACGTATATGCAGATTTCAGAATGATAACATACTTACTTTTTACATGCTATTGAAATTTTATAGGAAATAACTCGTGTACCCTGACGGCTCTGGTGACAGTGCAGTGTCCTTGAGAATGTATCGTAGGTTCTATCTCCTAGAGTCCAATAATTTCACAGTTAAAAACAACACGATACGCAACCAAAACTCCTGTGTTAAGCATCGAACTCGTCGTGCAACAACCGTGTTTTACTACATCCCCAACAAATATTTTGTACATAGCCGTACTCCATGTACCAGCAGTCTACCAGACATTTATAAAATACAGAGCAGTAGGTACGTTCTTAGGCGATAGGAATTTAAAAAAATATATATTTTTACTTTTATAATTATTGTATTTATTCCTACTCTTAGCCAAATCATGCACATACATAATACGTCATTCAATAAAGCCTCTAGCTCTGAGTTCATCAATAATCGAATTTATCTCTTCTTCACTGACAGAAAGTTATCCTCTTCTTTGCAATGGAACCAACATCTGCAGTCTATCAACCAAATAAGTAGTTATACTTCAAACCACTCTTGGCAGAAGGTTCACGATACATGTCTGCACGTATGTTCTTCTGTGATGAATACGTTGTGAGATACCTCTGTGCCAGAGTACTGGGTTCGAATCCACGTTTCTTCTGCCCCAACTTAAAGTAGCTATTATTTTCAGCAATGATTTTGCTTTGCAGATGTGTCCACTTCATAATCGGTAGAATATTTCCATTTGCGTTTATTTTTCACAGCGCCACCAGCAGTCTTGGAGTATACATTTTCATTCTCTTCGCCTTGGATAATTGTAACATCTTCGTTTTTCATTTTACATGTTAGCAGTGGAATGTTGTTGTTCACAACTTCTGACGATTTGTATGGCTCGCACTCTTCATAGTAAATGTCTGCAACACTCGTATTTCCTTCACTTGGCTCTGTTTCATCGCCTACTGTTTTGAAACACGATACAGGCTCGGTTAATGGCAAGGGCGCTCGAATCAGTAGGAAGACTAACCAAATATTGTTCAACTTGCTTTTTTAAAAGGAAACTTTGATTTGTGGCATTAAATCAATCGAGTGGCACCTTTGTGATGAGTGCACATACTGTAGTAAGCACGTTTTTTTTGTCATTATGTTTAAGCTTTGATTAATTGTTTTATCGCTTTGTATGTTTTGTAAGTATACTAAATTCCAAACATCAATTTTTTTGTAAAGATGAAAATATTGGCAAATATGCGGCCGATACCGATATCCTGAAAATAGGCCGATATATCGGTGCATCCCTAGTTAAGATGTTTCCTCTGCCTTGATAAGTTTGGCTTTTAAATATTCAATCTGAAAATAAATAATGTAGGAATATACGTAAATTCAAGATGGCGGGGGTATACCCTCTTAATATTAGCGCTGTTTGACATGCCATCCCCTCCTCCAGGAGTTGTTAGCGGTTCTTTTGAGCGCTGTTTACACTGTTCCCTTATCCTGTGGACAGATCTTTAATTGATACCGGATTAGTTGGTTCCTGTAACAGTTGGTTTTTTGGTCGGCATGTCTTAGCGGTCACGACACTTACTCATGCGTTTTACTGAATAACCTTCTATATCTTCCTCAACATTCACTGGCACTTATCATGAACGACTTCTGCAGTTGAACTGCATGTAATGGGATAATGTTTTCAGGTCGGATGCTACAAAGCCAGAGCTGCCTAGTTCGGACATGCACCACGTCTGGCGCGCACTGTAATGTCTGCACTGGGGGAAAAGTTACTTCGCCATTTATCACGCGAACAAAAATTGTTTTGTAGTACCCGCATCAGTTTAATGGGGAGAATTGTTCTATGGACATTTTGGTAATTGATCGTGTGTCATTTTCGGTGGAAATTTTTCTAGAGATGGAAATTTTATTGAATTTATACTCATCCATTTCAGTCACGAAAGTTGTTTTTATATGTTGTTGAATTTTTTTTTTTTTTTATTTTTTTTTGCAAAATGTGCTTTTTGAAGTACCCAGAAGTGTAATACTCTTACATTCTAACAAAAATTATTTTCTTATTAATTGATTAAAAAAACATTTAAATAAATAAATTACAGCGAAATAATTTACAGTCTGGCGCAATATTACGCGTTCTTCTCTGATACGCAACATCAAGCGTGCTTTCCAGTCAATGTCAGTAGTGCGTATACTACTTTGTAATAGGTTCTACACATTGCACACTCGGATGCTGTGCTCCTTTAGAAGACGATCTTCAACTTCGTGGACATGTCCGAAACTCCGTATCTGCGTGGATCACGGGGAAAGAAAATATATACACGTTTCTTGTTTATAAAAGTTTTCGTGTGCTCGTGAAAATTAATGTGAACCAAAAAAAAAAACATATAGATATAACAAATCATGAAAACAGTAAATGTAAAAAAAAACCAATAAATAAATGTTACTAAAACAAACACTGAAATTGTATTTCAGAATGTAAAACGAATACTAACATAAATGCTATGTAATCTATGCACAGTTTCTTCATACTTATTTTAATGTAACATTTGAAAAATCACCCTATGTACGATATGTTGTGATATGTTTGGTTATCACAAGCGTCTTATACTTTTGTTAACATAAAAGCACCCAGTTTTTGGATAAATTGAACTTTCGCGTATTTTCTATCTGTAAATATAATTTTAATATAAAATTAATATGAATAAAAACTGAGAAAAATCACGTGTTCTTAATGCCTAGAAAGAAATAGTTCTCATGCAAAATACCATTAAACTGAGCGCGATTCGAAAGCAGTGCATTGTCCCATTTATGTAATTTTCTATACTCACAGTTTAGCCTTGTTTGCACGAGACGAATAAATATCCTGGAAGTAGAACTTAAGCGGAACTTCACAAAATTTTGGAAGTAACCGTGAATGGACTAGTTATTATTAAAAAGATATTATTTAGTAAATCCGTTCAAAGTGTGTATTTGTTAGCTGAAATAAAGGTTTGGAAAACATAATAACGTTGAGAGGCGAGTGCTTGCTGCACTGTGTTTTCAGTCTGAGGACCATGCACTGCGCTTAGCCAACCACCGCTTTCCCCTCACTGTCCTCGGCAGCGAAGTGGCGTGCATGCTAATGTGCGTGGCCTTGGCTGCAATCACATCTGCCTGCTGCCAACACAGCAGCTCCACATTGACCCGCGAACTGCTGCAGTTATCTGGCGCTGGGGGAGAGAAGGAGATGTCAACTGACGTGGACATAGTTATAGAAGAGAGAGTGATGTAGGGAGACAGAGATAGAAACAGATGTTATACAACATGATACTGATCTACGGTACAAACGCCATTAAAGATATTCCCTATGCAAAATAAGATAGAGTTCATTGTACGATCTATACCCTACAGTAATTTGGGAGTGGTAGGTGACCTTGAAAATAGATATTACAAATTGTTTTAATTCTAAATAACGAAACCTACGAACGATCGTTGGGTAATATCATCCCCATTCACTGAGGAAATAGGAAGNAAAAAAAAAAAAAAAAAAAAAAAAAAAAAAGTGTGTAACCCTTAGGTGTTTATCGTTTTTATAGACGTCATGATCATGTGTAAATTAACAAACATAAAAACGTTGGTGAAACTCTCTGAGGCATACGGGTGTTGAGGAAACAGACATTTTGTAAGGGTGCAGTCGATTGCCCGCCAGGTACAGCGGAGTTAAGATTGGACGCTGTCCAGGAAAGGTAAAAAAAAATGGACACGAAAAGTACATATATAAAACTTACTACACGACAAAAAGAGAATATGATCAACAAAGTTGATTCATAAGAGAGTATGAGTTTAGTTTTGCTGCTCCCCCAAGTGTTTGCCATCCATACTGTCTGTTATTTAATCATCTCTTGTCCAGTTTTTACGCCACTTGGGGGGTAAAATATTGACATCAGAATTATTTTTCTAGTCTGGATTGTGTATGTTATTGAAGAAAAGAATGTCAATATCCATACCAGTAGAATTCTTTCAGTTAAATACAACATTAGTTTAATCAAAATTATTATACAAGTTTTGCCTTTTGCCTAATTTTTACCCTACAGCACACTAATAATAACTTTTTTTTTCTTAATTTAGTTAATAGGATAAAAGTCAGATTATTTTCGTATTTTGCGTATGACCACAACATTGACTCAAGAACTGCCGTAACAACTGTCGGTGATGTAATGTATGTTGACGTCTTGGTTTTAACCTCAAACATACGCTTTTACAAAGAAAAATAGTTAGGGCCTACATTTTGCGTGACTTATTATCTGTATCGTTTCTGAATTGCAACATAGTAAAAAATAGAGCGCCGCCATATGAAAGTACCTGTTTTATACACTGAACAGACAAAAAACTGGTATAGGCGTGCGTATGCAAATAACAGAGGTATGGAACCAATCAGAGTAACGCGATGCGGTCGGCAGCTAGATAGGTGACTGCTGCTACAACGGCAGGTTATCAAGATTCAAGTGAGTTTGAACGTGGTGTTATAGTCGGCGCACGAGAGATGGGACATAGCATCTCGAAGGTAACGATAACATTTGGATGTTCGCGTACGACCATTTCACGAGTGTACCGTGAATATCTTCGACACCGCTGCGGCCGGAAAAAGATCGTGAAATAATGGGACAAACGACGACTGACGAGAATCATTAAACGTGACAGACGTGCAACCCTTTCTCAAATTGGCGCAGATTGGATTTGCGGACTGCCCTACATGATTCATGGTGTGGATTGCCTCCTGCATACCTTCAGACATTAGTCGAGTCCATGCCACGTCGTCTTGCGGCACTTCTGCGTGCTCGAGGGGGCCCTACACGATATTAGGCAGGTGTACCAGTTTTTTTGGCTCTTCAGTGTAAGTTGTTCACGGTAAACTGAGCGCTTTTGAAAGCCCTGCTAAATATCTACGTGTAAGTACATTGTGTATCCTTCCGCCATATGTAAAATTAACATTGCGATGGGCCTCGTCACTTTATTCATGCGTCGGTCAAGTGAAACTGAGAAATTTTTCGAAAAGTAAATATTTTACAAATTTGCTAACTCTTGCCCTTATATGCACCAAGAAAAGCAGAAGGCAAAATAAATAATTTCAGTAATCACAAACTTGTACCTGACAGTTTTAACGTTAAGACATGGAACTACTTCCCTCACAGTCGTTACCAACCTTACTGGACGCATGCCACTAAGTTTGCTCTTCAGTGTATATGCAGGTACGAGCAGCGACATTTTTCAATGGTTCATTTCAAAAGTGCTGAAATAACGGTGAACAACCTACAGTAAACAATTTGCCAACCGTAGTGTAGTGCAAACCACGAGGTGGGTGGAGCTCCGAGGGGCGAGAGGGGGTGGAGGTCACGGCTGTATCCGCGGGACTTTGACCTCTGAGGGGGCCCGTACAAGCCAGAACAAATATCAATTTTAAAAAAATGGTAATATACATATATAATTACAAAGGAAAAAAGAACTTATAAAACTAGTTGTTTAAAAAAATGACATGCAAATATAAAAACTCATTTTTTAAATGTAAAACTTACAAGATTAGTTAGACGTGATCCCTAGTGGTGTCCACCATCACCCCCGGGGGGAGGGGGGGTGGCACTGAATATGTCCTACGCCGGTGTTATTGGAAATACCGTACTTACTGTACACCAGTATGAAACACAACTCTATACCAAACGTTCTAATTTGTCTTATGAATTTAATTTCAACAATAATTTCCGTCTAAATAGTACGTCCTTTGCGCCGTATATACTTATTTTAAACTATGGTCATATCATATTTTATTTCTCGTTTTATCAACTACTTACGCTTTAAAAATATTTGCGAGTTTTATTTTGGTTTTGGTGGCGTAACTGGTTAATACGACTGAGTATGTTGTACCCATCGTAATTTTTTTTAATTACGATGGGTAAAATAAGACACTAAAGTAGGATGCTGGGTGCCCTATTAATTATTTTTTTTTTTTGCAAAAGGTAATATGTGATAAATAATAAACGACCTATTTACACGTTTCTAAAACCGAAACACTGTCACGACAATAGTAGACGCCACCCTGCAGTAAAAAAAGCGACAGTTTTTAAATAGAAATTAACAAAAAGCTCTAAAGAAGGTCAAAAGCTTCGCAGTTTGGAAAACAAGCTTAAAGCTGACCTACGAGATCAATTTTTCAAGTAGTACAAAAACAAACGCATAATATTTAAATGAACGTAAAGTTATTTTTTTTTTTTTGNATTTTTTTTTTTTTTTGTTGGATGGGGGTGGTGTGGTTGGTACTACAACCGTACGTTTTTTCCTCCAAACCAGATGCCCGTTGCAAATAAGGACGGCAGCGTACCCTGAAAGTGCCGTCTTTTTCTCCCTTCCTTACTCTATGGCCAGAGAGAAATTACAATGTAAACTAATGCCATGGGCTACGCACTATAAATTATGTAATCACCAAAGCCATTTAGATATGAAAAAATGTTAAATATAAAATTGATATATATATATATATATATATATACATATATATATATATATATTGGTTATTTGGTGTTTACATGTGTGTCGTGAGGTAGCCCATGGCGTTAAAATACTTTGTAATTTTTTTCATCTGTACAACTCAGTTAGTATTTGGTATTACGGCTGCAAAAAAAAAAAAAAAAAATTTCGAATTTGACCTCAAATTATTTAAAAAATACAAAGTGAAAAATTGTTATATTTGAGGAAAACGCATACAGTGTTTGTTCGACCAACTTTCTCTACTCATGTTTACTCCATACGGGCGTGTCAAACTGCAGTTCTGAGATAACCGGTTGGAAATGTCAGTTTCCTTTCTCGCGCTGAGCAATACGTACACAGTAAAAAATGACTCGTGTTCTTGATACAAATAATTCTTTATAAACTGGTTGCTTAAGATTTTCTTGTAACTCTACAGCTGAAACATTGTGTATTTGGAAGTCTACAGTACTTTGTTGTTAAAATTCAACATTAGTTTTATACATTCTACACCAAGGTTTTGTGGAGTTAAGAGGAGAGATTTGGCCGGCTATAACATCGAGGTCTTGAGAGCCTACGAGGGTGAAGCGAGGTGAGTATGTAGCAGCACCGGAATGCTAGGGCGGGGAAAACGGGCGATCCCCGAGAAAACCCACCGACTAATGGCATCGTCCGGCACTATTCTCACGTGCGAAAATCCGGAAGCGAACCCGGTTCGCCTTGGTGGGAGACGAGTTGTCTAACCACTTTGTGAAATGTACTCTAATTTATTTCTACTGTTACAAACACATCTTTTGTAACTGATTTCCAAAGAATTCCTTGTACAAATACAGAAAAAGAATTTATAGTGTGTGACTGTTTCTGCCGACCGCATATAAGACTCTGTCTCAGTTTTTCTCAGGAAGATGTTCTATTTTCAAGGAATAGACACCCCACCCCCTTCTCCCTGGTCAGTGTGTCATCAAAGAGTACCGTAAGCTTAGTCTGGGTTTGCACAGTAAAAGAAAACGTGGTTACAAAAATATGTTCCCCCGTTTTCTGAAGTACAAAGATACCAATTCCCAATGTGGGATTACAAAATCTATTTAAAAGTTTAAATAAAATCTGATGATTTTAATTTCCCCACAAAGACATTTCAATTTATATATAGTTTGTTTTATACAAAATAATTAAAAATTAAGATTATATATCCTTGAAT